>VUQI01059934.1:0-22714 GCA_015106735.1 Paratilapia polleni
TCTGATTGTTGGGGTTTTCTGTCTAATATCGTAGGGTCTTTACCCTAATATATAAAGCGCCTTGAGGCGACTGTTGTTGTGATTTGGCGCTATATAAATAAAATTGAATTGAATTGAATTTAGAAGGAATCACTGCACACAGGACAGTGAGAGGCTAAACTACCAACCAGGCAGAAAAAGTCTTAGTTTAATTTCTACGTGTACATCGATGCCACAATCAGACAGACAGCTGGCATCATCATCCTCCTCCTTCCTACTTTAATGCTGCAGCTGGAGATGTTTTAAATCCTGCTGGGTACATTTATCTATAACCAGCATAACATATTAGTAGACTTTTAAAAAATGTAAAATAAGAAGTGACTAAAGCCTTCAAATAGATGATATGGAGTACTTAATACAATACTGAGGGAGCCAATCACAACCTGAGCTGAGCCTTTGGAGGTGTGACGGGGGGGGTCCATAGATCCACACTTTATTCCCACACTGTTCACTCCCTGAAGGCGCAGTCAGGTTATCAGTGCTCAGGTGTGCTACGGCTGCAGTATGCGTGCTTCCAGCTGCACGCAGCACATCAATGTGCTGCACAAAAACAGAACCAGTCTCCAGAATAATGTCCTGTGCAAAGGGACAAACTGTATGCATGGAGGGATTGAGCAGGCTTTTAGTTTTTCTTTTGATGAGACGTTGGTTTTTACATAAAGTTACTGCAGAACTGTCACTTTCTGCCACCTGTTCAGCTCCGCCCATAAAACACACCATCACTGGTCCCAAACGTTAAACCCGTCCATAGTAGTCCTGCTGTGACTGAGGAGGAGCTTACAGCTGTGCGGCCTTCAGTAACGCTTCCATGATCAAAACCATTTTTCAGATGGTGTAGAGACATAAAACACACAGTGTCTGTTTCTGATCGAGTTTGATGTCCTGAATCCAAACAGGTAAAACAGCTGATTGGCCTCCATCTCCAGGATCGTTCAGTTTTCACATTTTCCACCTCTGTGCAGCATTTAGATGAGTTTTAATCTGTGATCTTATGTTTTCTCATCTGTTTATGATAATATTTCACCTTTCTTCATCATGTTGGAAATTAAAAATCCAAAAAAGGTCAATATAGAGCAAACGTGAAGCGTGATGACAGAGAGCAGAGCAGAGCTGTTCCACCTCAGTCTGCCTCGCCTCTTTTAACGTGCTTTAAAAAAACAGGGATCTGCACTTTCAGGTTTCCTGCAGCTACGAAAGTCAAATCCAAGGTCAGAGCAGAGGTCAAAGGTCAAACAGAGATAATATCCTAAGATTTGAAATTCCAATCCATACGAGTCCAGTTTCATTAAAACTGGATGAAGAGTTTCTGAAGAGCGGCCACCTCTTTTTACCAAAATTCAGCTCAAAACGTGTTTTAGTGAAGAACTTTTGGCCTCAGAATGGACCGAGCAGCATGAACTCAAACCATCCTGCAGTTTGAAGCATCATTTTCAGCTTCACTGACCCAAAATTAGTTTGACTCCAGTTATTTCAGAGACTGGTATAAAGATGCATGCTGTCACAAAAAACATCTTGACATTCAAACTGGAGGATAACATTATTATTCCTCACCCCGATTGGTTAAATGAAGCCTGCACTGGGTGGATTTTGGTCTTAATTTTCTCTGAGAGAATTACAACAAAAAACAGAGCCACAGTTATAAAAGCTACGGATCAGTGCAGCTGTAAACACCATATGATGTTCTGCAGGAGAAATCACTCAAACACAGGTCTGTGTCTCCGTCTTACACTGAGCACATTTTAACAGAAAGCTCATCTTCAGCCTATTTTTAGGTATCAATGGACAGATCCAAACCGAAGGGACTAAAAATAGGAGCAAACTGTAGTAAAGTCCTCAGGATTTAAGAGTACAGACACAGGTAGATGTTTCTGAGATTATTAATCAGTATTTCACTGATTATTATGACAGTGGCCGGGGAATAGTGTTTGTAAAAGGCTGAGTGACCTGATTTGAGGGGTATTCTTCACTAATTATATTCACCCCCCCCATGGGAACACATTTCCATACAGTCAGGTCACTTCGCACAGCTCCAGCTCTACTTTTTTCAGCTAATTGTGGTGCGTCATTTACTCTGAGGAATTACCTCAAACTATAACACGTCCATAGGGAGGCGCTGTGCATCATTTAAACTGCTTATTGTTTTATTCTGCATCATTTTACATAAATATAAAGACTGTACTAAAGTGTTAAAACCACACTCTGATGCTGAGGAAGGACATGAGAGGAGGAGAAGTGAGGAGGAGGTAAGGAAGAGATGTAACTTTAGATGGCAGATCATGTGTGAGTGAAATAATCCTGTGATGATTTTCAGAAAGTTTTTCATCCACCTGGGCTTAACCTGAAACTGTGTCACAGGGCTAACAGTGTTATTATGGGAGGATCATTATCTCACTTGTCCTCCTTCCCTCCCTCTCCTTGTCTCTCTTCTGGATGCCCCCCCTCCCATCTTTTCTGATTACAGGAGGTGCAGCAGAGATCTGGTTCCCACACCGTAGAGCTTCATCTCTCAGACACTCTGCCCCGCTGAATCCCAGAAGCTCTACTGCTTTCTCGCCCGGTTGGGTCAACCCTCAGCGTCTGAAGAGCAAACACCAGGTCCAACAGGTATGTGATGAACAGCATCTAGCTTTGATTTGGATTAAAACATCTCAAGCTGTGCCAGATTTAACCCTCTGAAGTCTAAGCCATCATCGGTGGTAACCCCAAATCAGACAAAAAGGCATATCCAACTTTTGGGAAAAAATGTGAGCAGTTTTTGATGTGTATCAGTTAGAATGATTCTTTTCTTTGCTCCCTGATTTCCAAGAGTTGGGAGAACAATTTAATAAAAACAGAACTTACATATTCTGATTGCCTGGGGTCAGGGTCAGGGTCAGGGTTGTTATTGATGGTAACGTAGACCTCAGAGCGTTAACTGCACAGAGATATTCTCTGATTTTTAAGAACTGGGTTAAACATACTTAGGTCCCATGTCAGTGGGTGACTCTTGGGTGACAGAAAATACCTGACAGGTCTAATTTGATGATGACCCTAACCCTTTAGAGAAAAGCAAAAAAGGATTTTTCGATCTGTGTCAGTTAGAATTATTATTTTTTGTCATCTAATTTCCAAGACGTGGGAGAACAGTCAGGGGCTAGGTTTGCCGTCATCACCAGTGACAACTAAAGCCTTGATTTTACTCAGCTGCAGATACAGACAGCTGGGGACCCGATGGCCAAGCAGTCCTTCTTCTTATGCTTATTTGAATCTGGGGTGCATGCATAGTTGGTGCATTGTAAAGTAAATTCTCCACAGAGGAGTCCATGTGGTCACAAAAACCAGGCAGGCTCACAGACATTCACACAGATCCTCACGCTCACATGTCACATGATGAAATTTACATCACTTGGACCCGAGCAGACCCGAGCGCACTCACAGACGGGGAAAATCGAATCGAGGCTTTAGACCTCACAGAGTTACCCTCTTATCCATCAGGCCATGGATGGCCCGTCTCAGGTTAGGGTTGGTTTTCATTTCAGTCACGTGTTGAATAGGCAAATTTCCAGAAACCAGGTGATGTTACCTTTCAGCTAAAGTCTCAGACATTAATTTTGGCCTCTTTCTGTTAAAAGATACTCAATTTGGTTGTTCTGAAATAATTCAATAATTGTGTGAAAGGGGGTGAAGATTAACCAGTTTCAAGCCTTACCCCTAAATGGGTCACTGGTGACCTGGTGGACACTACAGGGTTAAAAACCCATACAGGTTATTTTTCCATTTGTTTTCAGTTACTTTGCTGAAAGTGAACAGGATGTGGATGCTTGATTGGGATAACTTGGCTGTAGGTACCTTTAATCATCATGTTTCAATATGTAGGGTTAACATTACAAACAGGTGTATTTTAACCCAAACTATGACCTTTTCCTAAACCCAACCAAACAGCGAGTGAAACTGAAGCTAACTGATGACTGAAAACAAACGCAGAAACCAAGCAGTCCTTCACACGGTGACCACGGCCTCCTTAACCCGACTTTATTGTTCTTCAAGCAGGACGGTTTGCTCTTAGTGTATTTTCTGCTGCCAAAAGGCGCCTTGTCTGTATCTCAAAGACACCATCAGCTTTGACCGCCTCGTTTGACACCCTGGGCTGGATTTTCAGTGGAAATATCTCAAAACAGACCAATAATAATGGGACAAACCAGGGAATTACAGTTGCCCAGCTGAGAGGTCCTGAAAGCACGGTTAACTTTTTAAAGTCCTTTAGGGATTAAACCACCTTTTATTTAGCAGTGGTTCTTGGCTGGTAAAAGCTCCCCTTCATAACACCACTGATTTGACAGTTAAAAGTCGAGGAAGAATCCATCAAACACCAGGATTTTTAACTACAGTTTGAATATAAGGTGGACAGAGGACCAAGCAGCTTTGTAAGGTTATTAATAGAACAGAGGTGGGGAATACTAACTCCAATATTGGTATCCTTATGTTGAAGTAAGTTTTTGCCATCCAGGATTTCATATCATCCAAAGAGGTTCTTCAGAGTATAGTCCCTTTCATGTGTGTCAGGGAGAGAAAACTGAGTGTCATCAGCATAAAGAGTGAGGCTGAATACTGTTTCTGAAAGACAGACCCAATGGGTATAGGTAAAATATAAGGAGACCTCAAATGGATCCTTGAGGGATGCCTGAGAGATCAGAAGTTACCTGATCAGTCCTGAAGCCACCTACACACATGAACTTACCACCCTCCTGTACGTGTTTCCATTTCCCACATTTTCAGCAGGATGCAGCGCATCAGGGAAGGCATTCACATTCGCACCATGAAGGCCAAGAGGAAAGTGGAGGAGATCTCCAAAGAGGATGTCCAGGCCTTCCTGAAAAAGAATGCCTTTGTGCTCTTCACAGTTGGAGCAGTTATTGTAGGTGTGTATGCCTCTGCAAAGCAAAACAGAAACATCTCTTTAGTCTTGTTGATGTTAACAGGAGCACGCTGTTGCTCTGTCTGCAGGTATCATTCTTGGATTTGCGCTGCGGCCCTATAAAATGACCTATCGAGAAGTGAAGTATTTCTCCTTCCCTGGAGAGCTGCTGATGAGGATGCTTCAGATGCTTGTCCTGCCTTTGCTGATCTCCAGTCTGATAACAGGTGCAACACACACTCACACACCTCAGTGGTCTTCCTCCTGTCTGGAAATGAAATGGTGACCAAAGACTTTGAAAGCAAAAACTGGTTGTAGCTGTGATGGGGTCGACTGCTGTAAGTTGGCATCAGCTCTGTTCACCTTTAATGCTAAATTCGAATTTATTGCTCTCTTAACATCCACCAGGTCACCAGCAAACTGTCCAGACTTTAGGTTAGGGTTTTGTTTCAGCCACATGCTAAACAGAAAACTACAAGATGTTACCTTTTAAATTAAGTCTAAACCTTGTTGGGCTTTACTGAGCCGCGTTACGGGTAGGGTTTGGGTAATGTTAACATCCACTCCTTTTTATACAAATTTCACCTTGAGGAGTCTTTGAGGATTGTGAAAATACCTTTAGTGGTAAGCACTGATGGATGGAGTGTTTTACTCTGTGACTTCAACATAATGATATAAAAGACTGTCCATCTGTTGCTATAGTAACCTGACAGACACAAACTGTAGTAATTTTCACATTATGAAAAGATCAGCAGTGTCCCAGTTAGGTCTCATAAATAACTGCTTGGTGACAGAATGATGTGATGGAGGTGGTTCACAGGGAGGTCATCCCTGCAAGCCAGTGTTCGGGTCAGAGAGGGTCAGCCTTCCCCCCAGCCTGGTGACAGAGAGGTTTCCACTGATTCACTAACAAAGGAGACAGAAAGAAAGTGTTTTTTTTCTGGTGTAACCAAGCAGCAACCCCTCAGGCTGAGATATGGAGCCAAACCCTGCAGTTCCTCTGACGTCCACCAGAGGCTCCAGCAGTGAGTCAGTCCCCATAGACTCCCATGTTAAAATCTCCAACTTTACAGCAGAAATAAACATGTTTACAGCCTGATACACAAACTGTTTGGTCTCTGTAGCTAATTTCCCCCTTCATAACAACTGTACAGGGGGAGAATGTTTTCATACCTCACCTGTTTAAATTATATTAAGGCTTAAAGATTGCATCATTAGGGGTGTGGCCTATTAGAGGTTGGTGCTGTTTAGTCTCTTTGGGCTTTCAGTTGTACTAAAAGTTGCTATAAGGAAAAGGCTGTTTTATTTTGATGTTCTTATACTTTGTCTGACTTTTCAAACAGCTCTCGTTGCTCCAACTCACAAACCAGCAGCTGGTCCACCATATTGTGCATAGTGCAGAGTCTCTGACATTCATGTCACATGTGACACGGGTTGCAGATTTTGATTGGCTATTCTCCATTTTATCGACATAAGGGCTATTTGAAATCAACGTCACTACCAAATAGGACAGATGTCACACCTCAGATGGGATGAGGGTCTAATTGGCTGCAACAGTTTTTAATTTGCTCATGATGAAGGACGTGCACAGTTGGGACGGGCCATTAACCTAAAGATTTTATTACTGGATTTCATCACAGTGCAGTGCTTGTACATTTGTATTGTATAGCAGTGTCACATCTTTTAGGTTCACTGTTCATCTGTTACTACTGATATAAAGCTTTGTCCTTATATTATCCAGATATTTTCTGCGATTGTTTATCTTGTGTAAGATCTAATCTTAGGTAGGAAAGCTTCTAAGCCAGTCATTACCATTAACTACCATCCACTCGTCTCTCAGTGAATAACTACTTTCTCCCGACTGGCCAGGCACAGAGCTTCTTTTTTAAACCATCAAAGATTAATCCATGCAATACATGAAATTCACATATTGTTAGATAATTCATTCATAATATTCCTGTTGATTAAAACTAAACAATCTGGACAGACTTCACCAGCTGAACTGGTGCTGACACAGCTGTGACTGTTGTTCAGACACCATCTCCTGCCCTCTGTCCTTCAGGAATGGCAGCTTTGGACAGCAAAGCCTCTGGCAAGATGGGCATGAGAGCCGTGATTTACTACATGACCACGACCATTATCGCAGTCTTCATCGGTATCATCATCGTGCTCATCATCCACCCGGGAAAAGGATCCAAAGACGAGTTTGGAAAGCAGCAGTCCATTGAGCAAGTCAGTCCTGCTGATGCCTTCTTGGATCTGATCAGGTAGCTAGAACAATGATGCTGTCAAAGTTTTAACTGAAACTAGTCGACATTGTCTCAGAATAACTTATTTCCTCATTTCAGGAATATGTTCCCACCAAACTTGGTCCAAGCCTGCACACAACAGGTGAGCTTTACACCTTTAATACCTGTAGCCCCTGCAATTGTTATCACTGAACTGAAATGTTCTAGTTTTAATCTCTCCAGATGCATAACAGATCATGATTTACTCAAACTAGAAGCACAAGTCAGTGTGTACCGAGTGCTTCAAACTCCAGGTGAACCAAAGCTCGGTCTGCATCCATTGGCAGCACCGATGAAGCTCAACATGCTGCTCATCTTTTTAGCCAGATGTCATGCTGAGGTTCTCAGGTTAGAGTACTTCACTGGGTCTGAAATCTTGCTCCCAACTGGTTCATGCTGGTTCTAGCTCAGCTAAAGTCTGACAGCTCCCAGAATCTTTCACGATGAACCCGACTTGAACCCACAGCTCTCTCTTTGTCGTCTCCCGCCTCTCACCTCTTCTTCACCCTCAGATGCTGAGGTGTAGAAACTTCACCAGTTTCCAGGAGACACCAGGGCAGCCCCAAACAATTTACAGGGTCATCTGACAAAATCAGAGATAATGTGATCTCATTTATATGCATGTATGACTTTACACAGCCTCCATGAGAGGGACGTCAGGCTTAGATGGAATAAAATTAGATCCAGCTTGAACATTAAAGTGATGTATGCATTTTTTTAAGTGAAAAGACACTGAAGATGACTCTGCCAGATGTCCAAACAACATTTAGTTTTGGTTCAAAAGTTGAAACAGCCTTTGTAAAAGCTGTCTAACACCTCTGCAAACTCTGATGAACAGCACATTCAAACCCTGAAGATTTGTGCTATAAGGTGTCAGTATTAGCCAGCAAACATTTTGACACTGAATAACCATCTGCTGACGATCCTCGACATCGAGTCCCGGTGGAAAAAAAGTTCATAAATGAAAGCTGTGCATACATTGAAGATGTAACACCCTCATCACCTGGATGCTCTTCACAGACTTTCTAGTGAGGGGAAGTTTGTCTACAAGAGATGGTCTAGATTGGATCAGAACAAATTATAACAAAATGAAGCAAACAAAAAAATTGTTGCTTGTGAGAAGCGTAAGAAACTGATGAGCAGTTAATACTCTACTGGGGAGACAAACTGGTGACCTCTTGGCCCGGAGTCCATTTCTTATCCTAATGTCAGGGGCAGAGAGGCGATGACTGATAGTCCAGACAAGCAAGTTAGCCGAGAAATGAATGAGACAGAATTTAAATGGCATAAACATGTTGTTTAGATGCAGAAAAACAGGCATCTGGTAATAGAAGTCTGTGTACATGGACTGATGTTCTGTGGATCTCTGTTCACAATCATTTAGTGACCAAATTAGCTGAAAATCAACTGGGGAAGGGTTTTTCCATCAGGATATTCCAAGGAGGCCAAAAGTGGGTGGACATTAACCAAATCCAAATCGTAGATGGCTCCTGGTGATCTGCTGGATGTCTGGTGGAAGATGGGTTGTGAATACAGAACCTATAAGTGTAACTGATTTTTTTTGCACTCTAGTATTACTTCCTGAATACTTGTAAGACATTTTCCTGAAAATCGAAGCGTTAGCTGTGTGGAAGCTTTAACCTGTTTAACAGCAAATATGTTTGAAACATGGACGTTATCTCGCTGGTCAAAGCAGGTCGCAGTATGACGCCAAAGTCTGAACTGCAGACGGACAGATGTTGATGTTGTTTTAGCACGTTCTTCTCTCGATCTGGAGTATTTTGTTTATTTGATTTGTTCTAATCGATGAAAAGACCGTACAAAACAATCTTGAACTCTTGCTAGAAAGTCTAATCAGGCAACGTTCAAGAAGTATCTCGCACCGACGTCGAGGTCACAGCTCTATGTCATTTTGGACCTATTTTTTAACTATGACTAGATGCTAAGAGGACATTCAGTGCTGAAATGTTTGCTGGATAGACCAAAGGTAGGTCAAACATTGAAACTACAAGGGAACATTTGCCCAATAACCCATGCTCATGATGAATCATTAGGGTACAAAACAAAAACTCCACAAGTGAAGGCTGAGTTTAGCACAGTCGCCTGTTCCAGCTCTATCAGACTCCACTGGTGTAGCCTGAGTCCTTTAACTCTCCCGCTTTGCAGTTCAAAACCAAATATGGAAAGCGAACAGTTCATGTGACGGTGACTGTGAATGACACCCTCTTCAACTCAACCAACGGCACCCAGGAGGCCATGGAGATCACCAGGGAGGAAGTGATCCCGGTGCCAGGTCAGGTGAATGGGGTCAATGCTCTCGGGCTGGTGGTCTTCTCCATGTGCTTCGGTCTAATAATTGGCAACATGAAAGAGCAGGGCCAGCTCCTGCGGGACTTCTTTGACAGCCTCAATGAAGCCATCATGCACCTGGTTGCCATCATTATGTGGTAAGACATCTGAGATTTCACTGGGAAACATTTTGAATAAAGTCCACCATCAAACTTATCTGCAGTAACACACCACTCTTCATCTCCTCTCAGGTATGCTCCGATTGGCATCCTGTTCCTAATTGCAGGAAAGATTGTGGAGATGGACGATCTGACCCAGATGGGTGGCCAGCTGGGCATGTATACCATCACAGTCATCATTGGCTTGATGATCCATGCTGTTCTTATTCTGCCCACTCTTTATTTTGTCATCACTCGGCAGAACCCCTTCATCTTCATCGCAGGGCTCCTGCAAGCTTTGGTAACAGCTCTGGGGACCTCCTCCAGGTGGGCAACATGCACTTCTACCAAACATCAACAAATAAAAGGGAAAGTGTGACATTTTGGGAACTCAGCTGTTTTAAGATAAACCTACAGACCGGAAACACCAAAAACACAACCTGTTCTGTCTTTGTTTGTTAAATATATCTAGAATACTTCTGCCAAGGCTGCAGAGCCAACCAACCCAGAAAACACATTTAACTTAATCTGGTGCAGTTTAGTTACAGAAAATCGTTGTAAATAGTTACAGTTGTAGCTCTAGATGTAATGATTGGTGTAGTTGCAGTGACTGGTTTTGTTGCAGTGTTTGGTTTAGTTGCCTAATAGTTGAAGTGGCCTAAAAAGTCACGACCTGGGCTTGATATTGTTTACAGCAAGTGTTGTGTGGGCCAAATGTGTCCAAAATGTAAAAAATCCACCATACTTCTGGCCCATATAAGATGGACCTGTGGCTGAGACTCACCTTGAATCGAATCTGTCAATCAAGGCCAAATGTGGCACAAAGAAAACTGTTGTGTGTCAAACATTCATTGATATCTGAGAAGCAAATGAGGCCTCAAAAACCCAGATTTACTCCCAATTTTTATTGACATAATTTGTTTAAACACAGCACTGGCCATCTCAGCATCTGGTTTTAAGGCTTTAATTATTTTAGTTTATACAAATAAAGCCACAACTTTAAAACCACGGATAGGTGAAGGGACTAATATCGATGATCTTGTCACAATGGGATGTTTGTCTTTGGTCCCGGCATTTATGGACACGTATCACCTACACATTGCTAGTTCAAGCACACCCCCACTGAAAAGTATTCCCTCATGGCAGCGGCCTTACACTGCAGTGACTGCTCAAAAACAGCTAGAGCAACACAACAAAGCACCCAAGACGTTGGCCTCCAAACTTCTCAGATCCCAAAACAATAGAGCTTCTGTGGAAGAAAGTCTAATCCATGGAGTCCCGACCTCGCAACCCACAGGACCCAAAGGATCCATCCACAGGACAACCCAGAGGTCCCGTGTCCAAGAGTGTTTTGTAATGAGGGGGGCATACTTAAAAATAAAGCAACCACTAAAACTAAATCAATTACTGCAATTAAAAATAAACACTTAAACTAAAGCAACTAGTACAACTAAACCATCCACCACACCTAGAACAGCTTTAGTTGGTTAGAATTTATTTTATGGTTAGACATTCACATTACCTGGTTTAGATTAGCTGCAGGTGTTGCAGTGGTTGGTTTAGCTGTAGCAGTTGGTTTAGTTTGCAGTGAGTCAGTTATAGCAGTGTCAAGTGTTCTTGTAGCCGATTGGTGTACATCAAAAACTGATACAACACCTGGAGAAAACTGATGTGTTGGAATTTGTTTGGCAGAGACGAGGGATAAGAATCAGAAACTAGAAAATCAATTTAATCAACCTTAAATTTAAAGTTGCATGTTTTGTTGCTGGCACTATCATAGTTCCAAAAATTCTTGTAGTTGCAGAAGTCGTTATACTTAATTGCATTTTTGGTTTAGATGTAAAGGCTGGTGCAGTTGGTTTAGCTGCTTACTTGAGGTGCTTGGTTCAGTCAAAGTGTTTGGTTTAGTTGTACTAGTTGCTCTAGTTGCAGTGGCTAATGTGCAGTAGCGGGTTAAGTTGTAGCGGCTGGTCTAGTTGCAGTACTTGGTTTTAGTTGCAGAGTTGGTTTGGTTGCAGTGTTTAGTTGCACTGGTTAGTGTGGTGTAGTTACAGAGTGGTTATGAGTGTTGCTGGTGTAGTTGCAGTGATTACTGTAGTTATTGTAGTTGCAGTAGATGGCGTAGTTGCAGTAGTTGTACACAGTTGCAGTTGTTTATCTTTTTCTTCTTGCTGACACGCTCTGTTGTTTTATGTATTGTTGGATATTTTCCTGGAACCATCTGAACACGAGACATCACAAACTAACTCGATGAACATAAACACATTTCTCTGTTTCTTCTTCTCTGTCTTCTCCCAGCTCGGCCACGCTGCCCGTCACCTTTAAATGTCTGGAGGAGAACAACAGAATTGATAAGCGGATCACTCGCTTCGTGCTGCCCGTCGGCGCCACCATCAACATGGACGGAACAGCTCTGTATGAGGCGCTGGCAGCCATCTTCATCGCCCAGGTCAACAACATGGAGATGAACTTCGGTCAGATCATCACCATCAGGTAAATGAGTTCCTGACAGATGTCTTAAAACTGAAACGATCGCAGCGCTAATCCATGTTTCTCCTTCACCAAGTATCACAGCGACCGCAGCCAGCATCGGAGCTGCTGGCATCCCTCAGGCAGGTCTGGTTACCATGGTGATTGTGCTCACCTCTGTTGGACTTCCCACTGATGACATCACTCTCATCATTGCAGTTGATTGGTTCCTGTGAGTACCTTCCTGTATTATGAACTGTTTTATAACTGATTGCTACTGGCACACCAATTCCTGTCCAACTTGATCCAAAAGCGCTCTGACATCATGCAAAGTTTGGCAACAGTAATTTCACACGATCCAGGTGGCTGCAAGTGTGGAGGCATGATCTTCATCAGCGCTTTGCTTGGTCTTCATCACTCTGGCTGGTGGATTCCTGTTTGCTTTTATTGGACTGAGCTTAAAGGAACCGCACGATGGATTCCAGTTTGTTCATGGAAACGAGGAAACGAGGAGTCGTCCTCACAAACGACAGTTAGCCATGGAGTTCCACAGGGTTCTGTACTCAGACCGCAACTTTTCACATTACACACGCCTTCCTCAGACAATACAATTAGAAAACACTGCAGACACATACCATACAATAAGGCTGTTGTTTAGTACTCTGTTCCTCTGTATGAGACTAATGATTAATGTTTTTAATATATTTGGAGTTTTAGAGGGACAGGTCAGGTCAGCTGATTTATGGAATTTGTGAATAAATCACACGCCTCTTCATGCATGTTTTGTGTGTCATGTTTACCCATTTTCAGCTTTTGCATGTCATGCAAAATGGTTAGGACTAGAGTGTCCTCAGTCAGCACTAAACTACATAATTACACACAAAAATGCAAAAATTCTTTGTGATAATGTGAGAAAAGGAAATTGCAGCGTTATTTAAACAGTGTTTCATGATCTGAGGCTGATGTGACACCAATCCATGTAAAAACCAAGAAGATGTCACATGTGTGGTTCTGATATAATTTCATTGATTCAGAATCGTTTTTCCTGCACAGACTAAAAGCTGCTTCAAACTGTCCGACTTCACTGCAGCTTTTTTTTTCCCTGCTTCCTGCTTTGGTTCACCTTCTCGCTGAGGTGGCGTTCATCTGAAACGAACCTGATAATCCAACACAGCGCGTTCTGCAAAGTCCTGTAACTGTACATGAATCATCTCCATTTTAAAGGTCAGACACAGCTGCGTACCTACTACCACCTAGTGACACATTTCTCGTCTCTCCCACGAGTCTCGTTCCACATTTTCCCTTTTGTATTGAATATTTCTGCAATGAGTTTTAACATAGAAACATAATTAGGTTTCCCAAATTAATCATTTCAATTAGAATACCCTTCCCAGAAATTACTCAGCTAACTGGGGTAATAAGAAAAAACCTCTAAGTGGGATGCTTCAGAAGGACTTTCCACGCTGAACTGAAGAAAGTAAAGAGTCTGATGAAAGCCCGAATCTCCTAAAGCTGAAACAAGACTGTTCATTAATCCAGGTTTATGTCAGGAAATCACCCATCCATCTGTCCATTTCAGCTGATCATCAGTTTGAAGGAGGCCAGAGCGCATCCCCTCATTCTTTTTTTTTTAATTTGTGCTTTCTACTCAGACTTTGCAGTGTTTCAGAGGGAAATTATATAGTGTCTTTTATTTGAAAGCTGCCATGACTGATTACAGATCAGTATTTAACACACAAACAGCTGCAGTGCCTTAAATTTCATATGATGATTTGTTATGGATTAGAAAGCCAGTTTCTTCTTAGACACCAAGAAGATGTAAATACACAAATGATCTAATGTTCATTTTTCATAATGTGATGGATATGCATTAAGCATTCACTCTGCTTTTCACAAAATAAGAAAACCATGTGACTCAGCTTTTAACCAATCACTGACCACCATGCTTACACACTAGTCTTTGCTGTTTGTGGCTTTATGACATGACGTTTTTTGTGAAGATTTAGTTGAAAACAGCCGTTTATACTGCGGGGTAATGGAAGCACATGGAGAAACAGAAGAGTTAACAGAGGTTTGCAGAACAGATCCATAAATCCATTACGTTCCACAGCAAGCAGGTGAAAGGCAGAATTTTTCCAAACAGAAACGTTTGTTTTCATGGATGTTTCTTTCAGCTCTGACATGTTCGGATCGATTTAAGAAGCTGCCGTTTAGTAAATGATAAATGGACTGGTTCTTATATAGTGCTTTTCTACTCCATGTGAGCACTCAAAAGCGCTTTATACTCCGTGTCTCATTCACCCAATCACACAGACATCTATACAAGCACTTTTTCTACACCTAAGTGCTTTTCTAATATTCACTCATACATTCACACTCCAATGAACACACTGGGGGCAACTCAGGGTTCAGTATCTTGCCCAAGGACACTTGGGGTAGCCAGGAATCAAACCACCAACGTTCCGGTTGGCAGACGACCTGCTCTACCTCCTGCCACAGCCACCCGTTAGTTTATTTCGCTTTCAGAACCACCACACCAGCAACAGGCTGAAGGGGTGCTCACTGACCCTGGTGCTGCCCCTCTGCAGGTTTCCACAAGACAGCCAATCAGAAGAAAGTGGGCTGTTAGGGAGGAGGGTCTTAAAGAGACAGGAGCTAATATTGCCTGTTTGAAGCGGAGGCTCAGTGGGAGCTACATAAAGGATCAGTGTAAGATAAATACGGGTTAGTTATTTAACTGTGAATCACACAGAGCTGCTCTAACAGGTCCCAGAAAAACATGAATAAAATGTCTTGTGTTGTGATTTTATAAATGTTTGTGGAGGTGGACACCATAACGGTTTTAAATTACTTTTTCCTTTGAATGGATTGTCTGAAAGCAACTTGAATATCTTCTGTTCTTTATCTGAAGTGCAAATATTGTGCTCCAACTATTGGAGAGTAATTATACTTTTAGTTTGAGTAACCATAGCTTAGACTTTGTAACCAGTTTCAGTGCACACAGCTGACACTGTCCTCTTAGTTACACTTCCCCGTGTGCCTAACATGCAGTTTGTATTCACCCTGTAACCTTTGACTGTTTGCTGGTGTGCAGGGACCGTCTGCGTACCACCACCAATGTTCTGGGGGACTCGATCGGCGCCGGCATCGTGGAGTTCCTGTCCCGACACGAGCTCCGCAGCAGAGACGTGGAGATGGGAAACTCTGTGTTGGAGGAGAAGGAGAGGAAGAAGCCCTACAAGCTCATCTCCCAGGACAGCGATTTTGAAAACGACAAACGTGCCCATAGTGAATCGAACATGTAGCTCTCTGAGGTCTGAGAACGTGCACTTACAGCTGGTTCTGTTTTCCAGAGTAGGGACCCAATCGTTTTCCATTCATGACTTCACACCTTGGCTTTGTTACCTTTCCTCTTTTGGTCCATCCCAGAGAAGATGAGCTCAGTTTTCATCCCAAATGACACATTCATCCATCCATTGTGTATTTCACATAGGACTGCTAGTGTCTGGTTTAATTAAAATTTTAACTTCACTCATGTAGAGGCTGGGCGTAGATGTCAGTGCATGCTGGGTGCAGGTGGTGCTCTCAAATTAAGCACAGAAGACCAATAACAGGAAGCTGCTGCTGGGTACAAACAGAGGGGAAGATATTATGTATATTTAACTGAAATATATACTCAGACTTTTACTGTTTTAATCATAGACTGTATAAAAAGATGGACATAATCATCCACTGGTTTAAAAAGTTGTTTTTTTTTAAACCAGTTCTGAGGACTGAGGGGTGGATCGCCCCTAAATCACCCATAAATCATCCTGTTTTATCATCAGTTTGACTCTGAAGAGCACCATAACTTACAAAATTAACACCACAGTTTGTTAAATAGGACTTAAAACTGGAGACCGACACTAATAACTCATACAGAAATTATTTACTGAGGTCATAGATGAAATGAGAAGACTTTTGTATCCAGTCTGAAAACAGGAGTCACCCTGCTGGTTGCTACAAAGAATGCAGGTTAAAGTCACTCCTGCATTGGCCAGAGGTCGCGTCCATCTTTTATATACAGTCTGTGATTTTCACTTCACTTCAAATTTTAGCCGAGTTTTGTTTGTTTATCCTCCCAACTTTAGCTGGCTCGTATCGTGATTATTATTATTATGATTATTTTATGATTTTTATAGTTTAGTGGCACCGACTCCTTCTCACACACCTTGCACATTCTCTGTGTGACTTACTGAGATTTTTTTTTTACAAAGTGCTGATTCCCTGCAGATCTGGGTGGTCAATGCATGTTAAAATGTGAATTTCATTCTAAAGCTGTGAAACTGAAATGATTTTTTTGTGGAAACAGTGGTTTTGGTTTTGGTTTATTCTAACTTCAGTGAAATAAATGGAGAAAACCCTTTTCTGTTTGTCTCCTTCCATCTGAAATATGAAAGGCTGTTTTGTTTGCTGGCGTATCAGATGAAATGTGTCCCGGCTGCAGAGCTCGTACGTGCGTGCACTGAGGATCGGACTGTTTTCTGAACTGATGGTTACTCTGTGTGTGATCAGTTTACAGATCAGAGGCACAAACTGCAGCCGGGCTGAAAATATGACCACACGTTATCTAATCAGGACAAGCACGAGAAAACCCGACGGTTACAAAGATTATTAAACACACCCCATAAACCTTCATTCACTGCAGTTTGTTTCCCTTTTTGTGCAGTACCAATGCTACATGCTTCAGAGTCCAGTGTACTAACTGCTGCTTGTGACTGTGTTAAGTTTGCACTGTAAAGTGTTGTGTAGCCCTCATCAGGCTGATGTGTGTTTATGAGAAAGTGCACAGAATAAAGTGCTGTATGAATATATATTAAATAAATGTGGCTTGTGGTCAGTAGGACTAGAAAAGGGTTCTATAAATACCAGTCCCACCCTAAATCCTCCCCTGCTTCCTGCTCCTTTGTGACTCTAACAGGTCCATAATTTACAAAATGAACATCACGTTTTATTCAGTCAGACCTGAAACCTGAGACTGAGACCAGAAACTCATCAGGAAAGGGTTTACAGAGGTCAGAGATCAGCTGAGCAGGAGGCTCATTTCCTCACAGCCTTCTATCCACTCAGACGTCAGAGGAGTTGCCCCCTGCTGGACATTAAAGAGAATGCAGATTTAAGGTGTTCCCACTTCAGCTTCACTTCTCAGATCCAGAAGCTTCGTCCAGCTTTCTGAAACGCTGTCTGTCCTCCTTTCATGCAGCAGCTGCTGCAACTGAGTGAATGAACAGTGCTGATCAGGAAACACTTTCATGGACAAATCCAAACTAACAGTGAATTCATCGACTGAAAGGTGTTCAGCGTGCATCTAAACTATCTAAAGTTTGTACAGTTGTGCCCAGAAGTTCTGGCAGTGGCACAAAGTTTGTTTTTCATGCAAATTGCTGCTTCACTTTTTATTTTGGTTATTTTTTACATGTTTCTCTGATCCACTGAAGCACAATCTCAAAGATTTTGTAAGTTTCAAAAACATTTGTTGGCAAATAACTAAAACTTTACTTTTAGCAGTGGTGCCACTGCCAAAACTTTTTGCCGCGACTGTATACAAAAGATGAATGTAACTTCCAGACCTGACAGCTGAAGTCAGGGAGGAAGCGTTCTTTCTAATGTCCAGCAGGGGGCGACTTCTCTGGTTGAAAATGTGCATGTGACAGCACACAAATGCAGCTCTCTGCCTGTCTTTGGTGCATTCACTGTGGCCATTGTGTCATCTTTGTGCAGTGCAGTTATTTCATTCTTGAAAAAGCCACAGAAGAAAGCGCCACTGAGTGCAATCAGAGCTGGAGGTCATCCCCTCTGTCACATGACCTGCAGCCAAAAGCTCAGCATCAGGAGCTGCAGCGCTGATGCTCATCATCCTCGTTAACTGAGCTTCCACAGTTAGATCCAATAAATACTGGACTGACTTCAGCCAAAATCCAGCAGCACTTATAACAAATCCCTGATCTCTGAGCTCCACTGCTGCTTCATCGAGCTCATCCTCACAGTCTCCACCCCCAGCTGACCCTCCTTCCCTGACTCGCCGTCGCCCTCTTCCTCCAGCTCTACAACACATTAGTAAAGTCTCCTTGTCTCTGTGCATTCATGTCATTCCAACATTTCTTTACACTCCCGTGTTTTTTTCTGTAAAAGCTGTTTGCTGGAATACACAAACAAAGAGTTAAAGACACTTTGTGTATGCTGTCATTTTACACTTTTCTGATTTTTATATAACTGTATTTTTATAAATAACCTAAATACCAATAATACCAAAAAGAGTTTTTGACATCTGGAAATGTTAATAATAATAATAATAATAATAATAACAACGATAATGATGATGATGATGTCTGTATGTGTAAACACAGAAATTATTTGCAACATAAATGTAAGATTTGTGCTGCAGTCAAACTACGTTTATCTGCCAAAGTTAATGTGTCAGAGTCAGGATGCTGGTGGAGGGCTGCAGTGTGTTTTTACCTGTCAGGTGTTTTCTTTCATCTTAATGCTGCTTCTTGTGTCCACGTTTTCATTCACAATGCAGAGATTTTAAAAGAAATGGGACAGGGACAGGTCATCATTATGAAATGTAAGGGACAGATGCCAGTGTGTGTGTGTGTGTGTGTGTGTGTTTGCTCTGGTGGAAGTCACGCGCCTCCGTGAATGGGGGCTTTCAGGTTGAGACAGATCAGTGTGAAACCGAGAGATGGCGACAGGGGAACCAGTGGACTCTCGGGGTGATAAAAGCCCAGAAGAAGAAGCAGCAGCCGCTCTGCTCCGGAGCTCCCAGCACCGTCCTGCTGGTCTTCCTCCGCTGTGTCTCTGCACCATGTCCTCCTCTGAGCCAGCGAACCTGGGCAGGGTCTTGTGTATCATCACGGGAGCCTCCAGAGGCTTCGGCCGGACCATAGCGAGGGAGGCGTCTCGGTTGGTGAAGCCGGACTCGGCGCTCGTCCTGGCGGCCCGCTCCGGTGCCGACCTCCGGGCTCTGCAGGCGGAGCTGGCCGAGTCGGAGGCAGGCAGAGCCGGGCTCAGGGTGGAGAGCGTGGTGGCAGATGTAGGTCAGACGGAGGGGCTGGACAGCATCATCGGAACATCTAAAGAGGCTTTTAATGAAGAAATGGATCACGTGATCCTGGTCAACAACGCAGGTGAGCGCTGGAGAGGGCCAGTGAGGACGGGCTGCGTCTATTTACTGGAGTAAAGTCTAAATCTTTGTACTTTATTTTGTGCTTTTCAGTCTGCAGCACTGAGTCTGATAAAGTTTGATTGAAGAGGAGGCAACTGAAACGCCCTCAGTCTGTCCAATGAGTGCTGGAACCTGCTGTGCACATGCGCAGTTTGTCTGTGTCGGCCTGTGGACAATGATTTGGTTCATTTGGAACAGAAAAAATCAGTTTAAGAATAAAATGTCTTCTTTTTGTGTGTTTTTCTGCTGCTGTCAGAAGTTTAAATGATGTGACTGATATCAGTCTAATCTGTGTGTTCTTGGTAGTCTTTGGTTCCTGAGGTTCAGATGAATTAACCCTTCAAAGCTGTGTGATTCGTCCTGGTTTAACCCCAGACGACGATGATGATGATGATGTCTGTCTTCTCCTCCAGCCTCTCTGGGCGACGTGTCCCGCTTCACTCAGAGCTTCACCGACATGGCAGAGGTGGACGCCTACCTGTCCCTGAACGTCAGCTCCTGCATGTGTCTCACCACCAGGGTGCTGCAGGCTTTCCCACGCCGTCCGGGTCTGCGGCGCACCGTGGTCAACATCAGCTCGCTGTGCGCCCTGAAGCCTTTCTGCTCCTGGGGGCTCTACTGCACCGGCAAGGCCGCCCGTGAGATGATGTTCAAGGTGCTGGCATTAGAGGAGTCGGACGTCCGGGTGCTCAACTACTCACCAGGTGGGAGGGGGAGCATTCAAATCCAACCAATCAGGAAGAGGCTGAGTGTGGTTCAGTTTTTCTCAAGTTATGACACAAAGCACGCAGAAGGGAAAAATGCTGCTAAATGCTTCCAGATATCAAGTACGGAGGCCTTAAAAAGTAAAAATAAAAGGCAAAGTGAAAACGCTTCTAAAGATGGAGTGTGTAAGTGTGGAGGACAAAATGAGTCAAACCTCGATTATACTTTGTGTCCGTGAGTCCACTCGGGTCCAAGCAACGTAAATTTCATCATCAGACGGTGAGCACAAGCGTTCACTCACCTCTGTGGACATCCACGTCCTGTCAAATTTTGTGACCACGCGGATTCGTCCACAAATAATTTACATTCCAAAGCACGCGCTGCTCCTCAGACGGGAATGAGCACTCGACCTTCGTGTAATCAGGGCTTCACGCACAGATCATCGGTGAATCGAGGGGTTAATGAAATAATCCAATCATAAGAAGAAGAAATTCAAGAATTAATATTAAACTGTCTGTTAGTAAATTAATTAAAGCATTCAAAATAAAAAATTTATTAATCATCATTAAATCAGTCAAAAAACCTCACAGATAAGTAACAAAGTCAAACTAAAGGGGAGCAGAGTATGGAGGACAAAAAGTGCCATGTGAGCGGACACAGATGAATTAAAACAAGGTTAATAAAATACTGGCATGATTTTAAATGAAAGGAAAAAACACTAAGACTTGGAAAAACTGCAAACGGAATTAAATGAGTGCCGATTTTTATTATGAAAAAGGAGGAAAAAATAATATTTCAAAAATAATGAAGTTTTTAAATTTTGTGGTTAAATGTTTACTATATTTGTATATTTTATTTGAAATTATTTTTTAAATTGGTTTAATTTCGACCTCCTTGGACCTCCACACAGAGGACATTGTATCGTAGACTGCACTGAATAAATCCACCATAAATTAAAAAAAATATATATATTAGATTAGAAAGTAACATGAGCAGTAACAGAGACTCTGTTTTACTCCATCCCTGACATCATTTCCTGTTCTCTGGACTGAACCAGGACCTCTGGACACAGCCATGCAGGAGGAGGCTCGCTCCAGAACAGCTGATCCCAACATCAGGAAGTGGTTCTGCGACCAGTTCGCCGAGGGCAAGCTGCTTACCTGCGAGGCGTCCTGCACCAAGCTGATGAAGCTGCTGCTGGAGGACAGCTACACATCTGGAGCTCACATCGACGTCTACGACCTGTAGACTCAGCACAGGTGCTTCCAGCTGTTCAGCTCCATTTAAAGAAGCTGCTGAAATCCTCCAGCTGTGGTTTGTCAAAGATGTGAAGGCTAACATTTGTTTATTCCAGTTAAACCGGCGGTGTGTGTGTGTGTGTGCCGCTTTCAGCTTTTAGCTCACCGTCGGTGTTACAAATCGAAAGAAATGAAGTCTAAACATGTTTTAACCCCCACGTAGGCTTAAAAAAAAAAACCCCATTAAAAACGAAAGAGGAAAACGCTCCCAAAGGTGAGTGTGCAAGTACGGAGGACAAAAAGAGCTTTGATAAAACACTCAGTGGGTATTAAATAAATCACATGGTTCAAAATAAAAATATTAAAGTAGACAATCAAAAAAAAAACTAATTAATAAAGAAAAAAAGAAAAATTGTTTTTGAAAAAGAGGGCAATATTCAGAGGGAAAAAATAAAAATATACGACTTAAACAAGAAAATAAACTGATTAAAAATGATGGTTGGATAAACCTCATCACACGACCGGCCTGCAGGGGGCGCAGTTATCATTCAGTTTTGTATTTTCTAATGAGTTTTTGTTTTGATTCAGTCGTGTTTCGCTCAGTTTCTGAGTGGATTTACTCGTTCCGTTTTTATTAGTCTGTGTGGTTTTTAATGATGGTAATGTGTTTTGTCCGATGTTTCAGCAGCTCTGAATAAATACGACAGTGGTACAAACGCAGCTCGCTCTGCCACGCAGACGTCTCAAATCTCAGTAAAAAAAAAAAAAAAAACAAATGCTTCTCCGGCTCGTTCTGTGGACAAATTCACACATTTTTTTGTATATTTGATCTGATTTTAGTCAGTTTTGTTAATAGAAAAAATTGTTTTAGTTCTCATTTCTTTTCCAAAGTCTAGTTTGAGTTCACTGTGATTCGCTGCAGGTTCTGCTGCGTTTAGCGGTCTGATGAAGGGATGACGCACCGGCAGTTTCATTGGAGCTGAAAGAATATGGACTGTTTTTAGCTCAACGTTTGTTTGATTTTTGGAACTGAAGAAGACTTTGGATGCAGAAATGGTCAGTGACATCAGATTTAACGAGACGATTAAAGGAAGTTGTTTATTTTGTTTTTTGTTTTTTTTTAAGCCCAGAAGCTACCAGAGTTTGAGACACTGAGAAGTAAAATTCAGAGCAAACTGATGTGGATGAGGTTAATGGCACACTGTTGTTTCCTAGCCAACGTGCGGTGTTTAACAGCGGAGTCCGTGGCGTGATGCAGTTGATCCATCGTCACAGAGCAGGGTGGTTTCTTTACAGAAAAGTTAATCTTTTAGGAAATTTGTGACTTTGTAATGTGATAATCAAGTTTATTTCCTGCACGTTTTAGTTTTTTTTTTTTTTTTTTTTTTTTTATTTTTTATTTTTTTTTTTTTTTTTTTTTTTTTTTT
>VUQI01059936.1:13855-34656 GCA_015106735.1 Paratilapia polleni
GGAAGAGAGACAAAAAAAAAAAAAAAAAAAGAAAGCTCAGTGACATAACGTTTAACAAACCCGTGTGAGGTTCGCAGGAATGTGCTGCTGAACGTCAGGAGGGCTGGTGGTTTTTAAAAACACTTGTTACGCAGAAAAAAAAGTCAGATTAAACAGCTTTGTTGTGCTGAGAAATTTTCCTTTTTTTCCAAGTTGGTTTGACCTCAATTAAAAGCATCATATAGTTTGTATTTAAAGCTACTTTCCTGAAAGAAAAATGTCACTTCATGCATATTTCTCGACCTCAGAGTGGAGGAAATACGACGCAGATTTAAGATTAAAACCCAAAAAACAAAAAAAGAAACACCTGCCTGTTGTTATGGTTTGATTCAAAAGAACCAGCTTCTCTTTCATTCTGCACAAAGCATCCAGGTATCTGCATCTAAACATCCAAAGGCGTTTTTCTGTTTTGTTTTTAAGAAATGATGAAAGATCCCTTTGTACAAAAGTACAAAAAAAAAAGAAAACGAGTGGAGAAGGAAGGAAATCAAAAATCTCTCACTCGTTTCTGCTTTCCACTTGTACATCTTAATGTGTTCCCAGAGGCCTATTCACCCTCCTCTTCTTCCTCCACCTTACTGTACCCCCACCACCTCTTCCTCCACCACCTCCACCACCCACCCACAGCTGCCCTCCCTCCCCCTGGAGTTCCTCACACCGGCGTCTTTACAGATTTACACGAAAGCAGGAAAAAAAAATCTGATTTAATGCAGTTCACCTGTGAGACTGTTTTTTTTTAAACAATTGTCTTCCACGAAGAAAAGAGAGATCATTAAATGAACAAAATTAAATTAATGAAAGCAGCTCTAAATAAATAAAGTAAATAAAATGAATGTCGGCTGTAAGACGAGCAGGACTCAGCTGAAGACTTTCTGCTCTGTGGTCAGTCCCACCTGTCGTTTCTCTCCCTCGTCCAACCTGTAGAAAGTTTGCATTAGTTAACACTGGCTCACAGTGTGTGTGTGTGTGTGTGTGTGTGTGTATTATGGAAAGAGAGAGGAGGAGAAGAAGAGGAAGAGAGAGAAAGAGTGAGAGTGAAAAAGGGTGAGCGGCATCAAAGCGTTGCTCTCAGCTGCAGCTGCCAAGCTTCCTCGTCCCCAGTTAGCAGCCATCCAGCTGTCAGGCTGCGCGAAGAGGAAGAGAGGGGGGAAATCTCTCACCAGCCATATGGTCCCCAGTTCTGTCAGAGACACTCCACGCTCCGTGGGCAAATGGCAAACTCATATATCTAATCAACACTCTTAATATCCAGACCTGAGACCGAGGATATTTTCAGAGTGCTGCCTTTCAGCGGCGCGGCAGCAGGGATGCGACCCGGCTCTCAGGATATATTGTTACAGGGGAGCCCCGCGTGCAGAAAGCACTCCTGAAAAGACCAAACTCAGCAGCCTGTCTGTGGCTCTCAGCCCCGAGCCCATTGGCTCACACTGAACATGTAAAAAAAATCCCAAAAAGACAGGACAGGAATATTAATTCTTTAAAAACACAATTTTCTGTACCAGCTGGGCGCTGTACTTTTTAGCAGCCATTATTTCATGAACAGGAAGGAATAATGCTTTTGTTGGGGGCTGTTTTCAGCACCTGATTAACATATATATATATATATATACAACCAGCAGGTGAAGCAGAACTTTATAGTTTTATTTTTTTTGTAAACTTGCATTATTTCCTTTAATCACGTTTAAATTGATGAACTTGACCTTCGATCTTCACAGATGAACAGAAATTCATTCTTACTTATTATTATTAATTCAGTTTTTGATCATCACACTGTGGAAATATTAAAGTCTGCTACATGGTGCTCTGGTCCTCTGCCAGCTGAGACGTGATGATGACAGGAATATGTGTGCTGGATTGACTTGAACCCTCCTTTTAGTGGAGCAGAAGCTGTTAGCGTTAGCATTGCTAGCCCCAGAGAGAATGGGCTTGAATGTGGCTTTGTGCTGTGTCTGTTAGCGGGATGCTACACCTGCTCGTCTAATCCTGGCAGGCCTCTGCCTCTAGTCTCTCCGGCTGCAGAGTAACATGTGCCTTATGGCACAACAAGCCACACTGAATCGCGACGAGGTTTGTTGGTATTACAGTGACATCGCTGTGTAAAGCTTGGAAACAACCATCGCCCCCGCCTTGTTGGGACTGGAAAGTGTGAATCCCTCCCCAGCTGCAGAAAACAGCTTTTAGTGTGTGGATGAAGCATGTAGCACGGTGGTTTGTGATATATATACAGAGAGAGTGACGTGAGACCGAGCAGCAGAGAGAGATTTAAATAGAAATCGGGAGATTTGGATTTGGGGGGGTCCAAGTCCCACAAATCTTTGCTCAACCCAACAACCTGAAGCAGAGGCCATTAAAAGCAGGGAGAGCTGGGTGAGATATCAGGCGAGATGGATACGGTGGCAGCGATGGTTTGGAGGGATGGTAACTTTAATGGCCCCACTGGGTTTTTAATGAGTGTTGTGCCCCAAACAAAATGAGCTAATTAGTGTTATCATCCATATATCAGACCCTACACACACCCGTGTGTTCTCAGGCAGACACACACATACACTGTGCACTCACAGCCTTTTACATGAACTTACTAATATCAGTGATTCACTCCTTTCCTCTTTGATTCGTGTCGACCTGAGCAGTCACACCTCTTCCTCCTACAAACGTGCTCTCTCTGCGCGGGCCGGGGTCGTGCCCTGTTTGCGAGGGGAGCGATTATGTCTACAGTGGTTTAAAATCAGGATAACAATGCCACGAACGGGCGTTTGGAAACACAGAAAAGGGCTCAGGCCAATATCCCGGCATTTGGACACAAGTCGCCGTTACCTGCACCGCGTAAGCCGCGTGTTTGTCACGCCATCGCCTCTGGTTGACCACGCTGCCCCACCAGCCCCCCGCTTTATTTCTCTTGCACTAAGCCTATTATAAAATCAATAAACAATTGAGCTTTTTTCCAGTCCTTTTAAATCTTTTTCTCCTCTATCCTCTGAGATGAAGGGGAAGCATGCAGGCGGCAGAGTGCAGAGCGTGGAGGGAAAGAATTGGAAAAAGGACGCACAGAATCAGTAACCCCTTCCTTCCTGACCCTCACACATGTCATCTGCACTTAAACGCCGTCATGGGAAATTCTGCGTCTGATGCACACGTGGGACTGAGGCTTTGTGTTTAACCGAACAGGCTGCGTGGAGAAATCGTTTCCCTGCATGAGCTGATGTTTGTCACTCTGACCCCACGCTCCAGTTTCATCTACTTTCCTCTCACTTTTGAAGTTAAAGAAAGCTCATGGGAATGATTGAGGGATTTTTAATTGTCACATTGTGGAAATGTAATAACCCTTGAGTTGATAAAAATCAACAGACACCAACTCTGATAGCTGATTTTCAAATTAGGCATCAGAAATGTGGCGTTTACAGATTTTAATTCCCTTTGTCAGTTTAAATTCATATTTCAAACTCAGCCGTGGGGGAGATGACAACATAAACTTCTTTTTATTCCAGCAGTCACACAGAAGTTGGAAATGAGAGCGCGTGCAGCTCGGCCCAGCCCGTTTCCAGCGTCCCCGCTTTGTTTGCTCTTCTTGGAGTGCAGATACAGTAATTATCAGTGATCAAAAACAGCACAGGTTTTTCCCCTGATACTCTCCACGCATGCATGACAACGTGTGTCGCCACATCTTCACTCACATCGAAAACAAGCAATTTGTGTGGAGAAAATCTTCCTCCTAACAAACTTTAGTAAATCCAGGACTTCTATAGCTAATGAGTAAAAGTAATTATGGTGTGCAGAGCAGCTGCAGACGATGACATTCTGTCAGACTTTACGATAAACATTTTTCAGCGCTTTTCTTACACCCATCCTCCACTGGCTGGACGTTTGACTGCAACAGATTTCAGCAAGCTGTTGATTGTGTCGTCTTGGACTTTATTCGTCCTGGCTGACCCTCCCTTCAACATGCCCGCTATTGGCCGACCCCGGCCCGCAACCCCGCCCCTCCCGCCTCAAGCCAAGCCTCGATTGGATGATCTTTGGAAAGCGCTCGTCAGGATGGTCTAAACGAGTCTAGATGTGGACTGTGGACCGTCCGCGCTCTCCCATGTGGTCCTCGGAGACGGGGCTCGCAGTGTGCCCAGAGCGCGTGGATGCTGGACGAGCATTTGGCCGGCTCGCTCGCTTTTCCCCGGGTTTGTCCCCCACAGAGACCCTGTGTGGGCCGCTGGTGGTGACTGTGCTTCAGGCAGCATGGCGTGGCCATGTGTGTCACATCCCCCCTTGTCATCCCACCAGACGGAGGGCTGTATCATGGCTATCATCCTGTCACACTTGGATGAAGCTTCTTCGCCTCAGAGTTTGACAGTGACTTGCCTCAGTGACAATTAGCATCGGAAGCGGCTCTCTTATCCACCTGGTTCAAAGGTCTGCGCGCTGAAGATTGGCAGGCGTCTAATTTTCCCTCTCCCGCTGCTGTCGCCGGTCCGTCCATGTTTCTATCTGCTCTTCTTTTGTTATGGCATGTTCACCATCCTTTGCAAGGCACCTCCAGTCTCTGTGTGCAGGGCCTCGTGCCACCGTATCTCAGCCTCATTCAACAGGAGAGCTGCAGAGAAAGGCATCCGTGCTCACTGCCTTTACTCGCTGTGTTTTGCTCCTTCTTTCGCTTATTTCCACTGGGAGGAACACTGACCTCATTTGTGAGGACAATAACCCCCTTGACTTTGGGGATTAAGACATGAAACCTTTGTGGATTAATTAGGTTCAGAGCTGAATTCATTTTGTCGCCATGCAAAGCAAAGAGAGAAAGAGGAACGAGCAGGATACAGGCTGCAGGCTCTATTATGAAATTGCTATTTGTCCAGATAGATATATTAAACACAAATGTTGGGGCTGATCACGTTTAAATCCTCTAGCAGAATGGAGCTGCATTCATTCACCCGGTGAAGCTTTAGCACGGGAAGTAAGAGCAACTATGAAATCATAGAGTTAGACCTCAGTGCTGACTTCAGACCAGCGTGGAGACAAAGCTAACCCACCGAGCTTAACTCTCTGGCAAGGTTACACATGCAAATATGGTTTGCCGGACTATCTTCAATCCGCAATGGGCTGCAGCCTGAATCTGCGCGTGCACTCCCCTCAATCTACTCTTAAGCTTGTCACACATAATGTAGCAAGTAGCAGTGCTGACAATGCCGCAGGAATCACATTATCTCAGTTGTCTTGGTAACAAAGCAAAGTGTTTGTTTTCCAAGATGCAGTGCAATTGCAATTTAGACGCTTTACACCTCTCGTGTGTGTGTGTGTGTGTGTGTGTGTGTGTGTGTGTGTGTGTGTGTTTCAGCCGTAGCATATGTTATTTGAATGTATCTTTAGCTCGTTTGTTAGACGTTTTGTTTACAAAATAACAAAGGTGTTTGTTTCACCAAAGGCACAACAGAAGACGTGTTAAAGCATTTTTCATGTCGTCTCGTGCTTGTTGTAAATAAGAGCGACTGTTGTCTTATTAGAGTAACACCTTCTAAATGCGACAGCCCCAGGTAGAGCTCCCTTATGGACCGAGTGTTGAACATGTGCTCAATGAGATGCCTTCCTCACTTTCATTTACAGCTCTTCTAACGAACATAAGTCTCATCGTCTCTACCTACGCGCCCACGATTTTCTGTTTCTGCCCTCAAGTTACCATCGCCCAGTGTCCCGCACAGCGAGCATATGTTTATGCTCAGGATAAGGTTGTTATAGCGAGTGAATGTCTCCTTTATCCGCTCAGTGTTGGCGTGTAAACCTCCACGTGAGCATCTTAGATGGAGTCACTCCCAGACCCAGATTAGGCCTCGAATTCCTGCACATAAATCACACGGAGATCTTTGTAAAGCAGACATCTCTCGAAGGATGGGTTCTCAAAGTGCAGCCTCAAGTGACTGAATGATAAAAGAACCTGCTGTATGTTTCAGTTCATATTAAGATACAGCAGTGCAGTATTGTAGACATTACCCAGCTAGCAAAAACTCAGTAAAACAGATGACTTTTCCAGACATGTAACAACACTGAGATTTGGATAAAAAGTGAAAATCTGTCTAGAAAAGAACTTCTATTTCTGTCTAAATATGGTTGAAAAGTGAAAGAACACGTCTTCCTCTTCAACACACCTCACAGACTCATGCAAATAATCTCTGCGTGCAGCGCACACTGAGACTGAAACATTACTTAGAGGGATATATGCACAAATCACACAAACATGTTTTTAAAAACCGGAGTGGACGCTGTGCGGCTGTTTGATCGCAGCCAAATCAAATGTCAGTCAGATGTTGTATTAAAAACCAAAGACCGCTCGCTGTGACGTAGACGACTAAACTTTCACTTTCCAGCCAAATGTGAGCGATTTTAGCTGAACCATTCAGATGTCTGTTAGAGCTCGAATCAAAAGGAAGCTGCTCAGTGGGGAAACAGGAAGTCATGGCTGAAATTAGGCTGAATTTAAGTTGCTGAAACAGCCTGAAAGTATGACTTTTAGACATGAATGGACATTTTCTAACCTGATAACAGCCATCAGAAATAAACCGAAGCCAGTGAGCTACTTAGGCTTCGGTTGTGTCTTAGCCACATGCTAATCCCCTTTTAAATCAACTCTCTTAGGCCTCAGACACACAAGGCTAGAGACTGGTCAGGAAGAAATGTGTATTCCCAACTGGTTGGCGAGTCGTTGCTGGAGGTTGCTGGCTGTTGCTGGGTGAAATCAGTCACAAAGAGGGTGCTGCACCAAAAGCCTCCTTGTTATTGCTTTGGTCACTAGCAGTTTGCCGCTGTTACTCATAGTTTGCATGGAAGACGCAGGCTTGTCTGCAGTCGTCAACTACTCACCGAGCTGCAGCAAAATTTGACAGAGTGTGACGCAACCCGGAAACGGAGAATGTTCACGGCCAAAGTAAAAGCTGTGCCTTACTGCTAAAACCAACACATTTCAAAAGGCGCAACTTTTACTTTGATGGAGGACGTTCTCAGTTTCCCGGCTTGCGTCACACTCTTTCACTCTTTCAGCTCGGTGAGTAGTTGACGAAAGTTTGCAGACAAGTCGGCGTCTTCCATGCAAACTATGAGTGACAGCAGCAATCTGTTCGTGACCAAAGCAATCGCAAGGAGGCTTTCGGTGAAGAACCGTATACCTCTTTGTGACTGATTTCACACTAGCGACTGCCAGCAACCACTCGTAACCAGTCGGGGAATACACATTTTTCCCTAGCGACTGATGGTTGCTAGATGGTCGCCGGCCGGTCTCTAGGCCTGGAAATCTTTTTGTTTTAAAGATTTCCCTTTGGGAATGCCGAATATAAAAGGGTACTTATAAAATGGTGGCCAGCCAGATTTTACTCGGAAAACAAAGTCTGTGGATGTGTGGTTCATGCGGGGGTTGCATACTGAACTTTCTTAATATTCACAAATACCGCTGGGGTGAAGAGATGTGATCAGCCACCTCAGTAATGGCTAATAAAAGACTGTAAACAAGCAGAAAAATTGTAATTACCCACATAAAGCGCCATCATTTGAACCGACAAATTTTAACCATTTGCTAAAAGTTACTTGTGTTACTCAGTCCATCATAAGGGCCTTCTAGTGGTTTGTTTAAGGTTGTGTTCACATCTAACCTTTTATATGGATTTTTTACCCACTTGGCGTACCCAAAGGGAAATTTTACTTCAAGGCCAAAACACCTGTAAGAGAGTTTATTTTAGTTTTTCATTTAGCACGTGGCTAAAATGAAGCCTAACCCTAAACGTAATAGTTTGTTGGTGATCTGGTGGTTGTTAAGAGGTTAATGTGTTTAAAAAATAAAAGATGTGTTTTGGAATGATTTTGATTGTGGGTGTATTTTTCGTGTGCTTGCCTCAAATCTGCGATAGCTCCCTACACTGGCACTCAGCCGCGATAACTTTGAGAAACCCTCCCTCGAAGGACGGCTTTTTCCAGAGCACGAACTTCCTTCGAGGACATCCAGGCAGACTTTCTGTAAGTTCAACAAATGTACTAACCAAGGACACAGAGGCTTTCTGGAGACATTTAACCCCTGGGCCTCCATCCATTCTTTCCTCCTGAGAAAACAGGTTTATCCCGGGCTTTCGTACAGACACACTCACATTTTCCCCAGTGGTCCTCCCCATCCTTCCTATCCCCTGTCTTAAGACATGCAGCTAAGTCGGGGCTAAGCCACAAACCACCCTCACGGGAGGGCGGATCGACCAAATGCCACCTCTCCTGGCAGGGCTCGCAGGTAAGGTGTAATTGTGCCGGCGCAGTACTCTCAGAGCCAGAATGTCCTATTAGACACAGAGATGAGGAGTGGATTTTCAGGGGCAGGCTGGGAAAGCTGTTTTGGTCAATCCTCCCTCCCGCTCAGTATCATAGTCTGATCCTCGAGCCCAGCCCTTACTTCACATTTCTACCTGTTTTGCTAGTTCTTGACGAGACAGGATTTGGTCTTTTGTCTTCCCTGGCACTGGCTTTTTTCATCTTTTGGAGAGAAGGGCAAAGCGAGGATGAGGGATTGAAAGTTTGTGGAGGAAAGTTTTTGGAGGACGTTTCTGGATTATGTTCACAAGGCACAAGCTGCTCACAGTGTGAACATGGCACATTGTCAATGAGATCTATTTCCATGACGATTATTTTTATACTCCAACAATCAGGGAGCCGACAGCACAGTACCACAGGAGGAAAAACAGTCCTTCTTCCAATTCGATACACACTCTGTAACATTTTAGCTGTAAATACTAACAAAGCCATGAGGGAGAATATAGTGACAAGATATCAACCTTCTTCCCGTTCTCGCTCAGCTGAGTGTCCTGTTGAGTTGTCAAGTGTAAGAGCACCAAAGCTCAGGCTGCGTGCGTCTTCTGATCGGACGCTCTCCACTGTTCAGTGTTGCGGTTAATGCAACATCTGATGGCTTTCTGAAATCCAGCGAGTTGGACAGGTGAGATGCTGCAGCGAGCATCACTTTTGAGATGTGAGTTAGCACCATGTCACCCTTCCCCATCTGTAAGCCTTCAGCGTTGTATGTTTCCGACTGTATTAAAAACTCATGTAAAAAAAGAACATTTGTGCAGTCTATCAAGAATATGGCAACTAAACAACAGATTTGGAATTCACTGCTATATTCAGTGTCACTATTTGACTTGGTGTTTGGCAGACTGAAGCAGGGTGCAGATTGAGAGACAGTGTCACAGGGAGAAGGAAATGTCTTGCCTCCTTCATCTGCCATTTAGACTGCTTCCACTTATTGCTTCCCTAAGCTTTTTCTTTTGTTCAAACCTGAAAGGAACGATCAGTCGCATCCACCTCCTGCTTTACATACAGTCCCTGACAGGCTCTGTCAGATACATCAGTGCATTTCAGAGCGTACGACTCCTCTCCCGATGCCTCGCGTGCTCAGTGGGCTGCTGGAGGGCTTTCTGCGAGACAGAAGGGCTCGGCTGCAGAGTGGGGTGAGAGCCAGGCATCTTGATGATTTTTTCGGGGTGCATCACCATCTCTCTGGAAGTGCCAAGTATGCACCAAGGCCATGCCATTCACTGTAGAGAGTGTGTGATAGGGGCACGCCATCCTCCCTCTCTTCCAGGCTTCCTCCTCGTTTCTAAAACCAAGACGAATCTGGTTGCCACATTAAAGACAAACGCTGTGATTTCTGCGAGCAATAAAATTGTAATTCAGCGAAGCTGTAATGAATGCAGTGAAATGGTTGTCTAGTGAAACATTTTGTGAACTCGATTAGAGGTGCTAAACCATTTATTTGTGAAGTCTGTTATTGCAGACATAATTTGTGGTGGCAGCACAGTTTACCTAATTTTATTTATGAATCCCCTGGTCAGCGTCCTTCCTAAATGAATGTCTTGTGAATGCTAGCAGACATGCACAAAAATCCATTCAGCTTTCCACGAATCAGAGAGAAATATAAGAAATAGGAAGTGCAAATGTTAAAATGTTGCGTGTCCTGATAAAGTGTCAGAAATGTCTCACATGAGCAGCTTCGATGAATTAACCTGTAAAGCTGCTTTCCTCTCCCTCTGCCCGTCTGAATTAACACCCCATCACACTGATCAATGGATCCCCGCTAACCGCGTTAGACGTTTTGTTTTAAAATACCAGTGCCCAGCTGGTGACTCCTCGCACTCATCTGTTTGTCTCTGTTTCTGCCTCCGTCCGTCCATCCCTCCCTCCATCCTTTTCTCTGTCTGCATCTCGGTGTGTTTGTTTTCCAGGCTGGAGGGAGGGGTGTGGTGGTGCTGTTGGGGTGGGGGGGTAATTTGGCCCACATCCTAGGTATCACATATCTGACCATATTTCAAGCCCAAATGAAGCATGTTAAAAAAATCCCTTTTTCACTTTAAAGGTCAGACATTAGTGCTGGTAAAAATTGATCTGTGGATTTATGAATTTAGCCCTGTTGTTGGGGCTCCTTTGTAATGGAAGATTCAGTGGGGGAAGCTTAACATTGCATTGTTTTGCTTTGACAACGCAGCCACGAGAGCCCGTGCAGCTGTTCCCCATGCTCACAATGGCAGATTAATTAACACAATCATGTGGCGCTGGCTCAGGCTCAACAGCCAGGTCTGCTCAGGGATAGATAGGTAAATCCTATACATGCATTTCCAGACTACCACTGAACGTTCTTGTGATGCTCTGCCATAACTCGATAGATTTGGTCATTGACTGGTCAGCTGTAGGAATAAAATTAAGGTGGAATGGGGGGGATCGTTTGCTAATTGCACTGATGTTAAAATGTGGAGAGTGTGTGCACAGAGATTTTTTATTGCATTTAAATAATTTAGATGGATGCAGGGAAACTAAAGCAGCCATGTCAGTGTGTGTGTGTGTGTGTGTGTGTGTGTGTGTGTTTCTGGTCAGCTTGTGTGTGTGTGAGGCCGCTGCCATTAGATGGAGCTGTTCTAATTAAGATTCTGCCGGCCGACCTGTCTCTCTTACTTACTCTTACTCTTACTTCCCTGACATTTTAAACTGTCTATTATGCCGCTCGGCTTTCAGGTGCAATGCTGTGTAAATGGCAAGTCAAAAAATTATGTATCTTTTACATACAGTTATCCATCAGGGACGAGGGGGGGGCTGACAGATTGGGCTGGCTTTTTAAATTATTACAGGACTCTGTGATCTTTCTCGATTGATTATATCACTCTCTCTGCTGTCAGTCTGTTCTGACGCCTTTCTTTCCTCCCCCTTTGCTCTTCTGCTTTTATTTTTTATTTTTAATACTTCATCACCCTCCACCACGCACACACACACACACACACACACACCTACCTACCTCTCCTCCATGTTTTCCATGAGCATGACCGCAGTTTGTCAATATTTTACCCTTGGCCCATCCCCTGTGTTGATATAATGATCACTTAACAGTCAAGAGTAAGGCGAGGAGGAAATTAGGGCGTCGGCAGCAGAGAGGACAACAACACTGAAGCAATTATGTTTCTTTCAGCCCAAGCATTCTGACGTTAATGAAATCCCTTATCGTTAGGGGAAGAGGAAGGTGGGGAGGGGAGGACAGGTGCACGAAATGTACGTTGTTCATTTATCTTATTCTCTGAAATGAACGGAAGGAGCGCTGAGAATAATGTAGAGATAAAGTCCGGGCAACAAGTGTGTGTAGTATTTTTTTCTTATTGCTGGCCCTGCATTTTGCAGTGAGGCAGAGGAAAGAGGAAGGAGTTTGTGAGGCAGATGAATGAGAGAGGAGGAGGAGGAGGAGGAGGGCACGGTGTATCACACGTTAGCATCTTCCTAAAGGACAAATCGAAGACATTCCCCAGGCTAACATTTGAAGTATTTACCTTCCTGCTAAATGGCTGCCCTTTTCCTCTGGAGATGAGATCAGTCAGTCCTGGAAAGTTTCACACATCCAGCTGAAGACTTGGTGTCAAAAAATGGGAGTAATCAGAGCTCGTCACAAAGACGTTTTATCAGAACATTTCTTTCAAGTTATTTTTTAGTTTCATTTCTAAACTATTCCTAATAAATACATGTTTTATATATGTATTATAAATAAAATCTGTTAGATATATATATTTATTCAGGATCTCTTATTAAACTGAAAGTTTCCAAACAGAAGTGGATCTTTTTTTTTTTAAATGCAGCTTTGATTTCAGTACATTTAGGATGAAAACAACCAAAACCATTAAGTTTGTGTGTTTCTGTGAATTAAGCCATTTAAAAGCCGCTGAGAGGCTGCTGTGGGGAAACAGTGAACGCTCCAATTTTTCACTTAGCAATAGTTCAATTTATTAAACAATAATGATTCAAGGAAATGTCCACATTAAGGCAGTAAAGTCAAATATCATAAAGCTAAACACTGTAGCACAGGTGCACTTTACCTCATCAACGATCAAACTGGAAGGAAAATATAAAGAAGCGCCACCTGGTGGTTGGAGCTGTTAACAAATGTACACAAACCAACAACTTCCACTAAAAAAAACTGGCAGTGGGTCCGGCTCAGTAGCACATAACATCCTAATCCAGGACAGTCATGAAATGTGAGCAGTAACTCTTCTTTTTGGTTTTCTTGTGTCCACTCCGACGCGGCGTGTCAGCCTGTTTGTGGGGTCGTGGGATCTCTGGCGTTTTTAGAGGCCAAACAGACTCTAATTTGAGGAGTAAACTTTTCCTGTTATTTAGAAAGTAAAAGGATCCCTAAAGACGGTGGGTTTCATCCTCTGGGGATCATATATCAGCTCATGGCAGCGCCTGCATTAGTTGTTCAGCCGCCACAGAAAGATTCAGTTTATGTGCTTTCCAAACGTCTAACCTGTGACAGCAGCTGCAGAGGCCCTGACTTCCTGTGGTGACAGACACTGAGGTAAACTGCCTGGTTGGTGGAGGGATACAACCACAACGCGCTAATTCTACTTACTGTTCACTGAAGGGAAAGGGTCAACTGACATTATTTGTATTTTGGAACAAATGCCACCCAAGTCCAGCACTGCTTTTACTGAAGAATCCTCTGAATGTTTGTTTTTTAAGAAAACACTCCTTTCCAGGCGGCCGGCAAGGTCACCCGTACCAACATCTGGAGTACAACTGCCCTCAAACCTGAGATTTATCCCAAAGAAGCTGATGCCATTCAGTGAGTGCAAGGAAGGGGAGTTTAGATGTTGGGCATCAGTTATTAAAAATGGATGGATCCTGAGGTGGCTGGTTGAGAAGTGGTTGAACTGAAATATCCAGGCACTCAAACAGATGAGAGCGAGGAAGGAATGATGGTCGGGATAAATGGAGAAACTGAGTGAAGTATTTCTGTAAAGGAAGTGGGGTGGAAAAATATCAGGGAGGATGAGTTTAGTGATGGTGCTGGATAGATGATTAGTGATTTGGATGGTACCAAGGTGCAGCATGTGCTGTAACCAAGGTCAGGCAGAGTCTGGGAGGGTAGGGAAACCGTGTCCCTCATGGTCTGAACCTTATTAGAGAAAAATGATAAAAATTCTTCCATCAACAGAAGGCTCAGTGTGAAGTGGGGGAGGGTTTGCGGTGCGGACGATGATACGGAGAGGCATAATGTTTCGCAGGAGGATCAGAAATGTTGAGCCTCACAGGGTGAAAGGTGGGTTTCCTTTACCTAACAGACATATTTTACACTTCTCAGGGTGAAGTGGTGAAACTTTATCTTTAGTGGAATTAAAACAAACTGCTTTTGTTCACTGAGGTGCAAAGAAAATGAGTGTGAGTTATTTTCACATCACAGGTGAAGTAATACAGGAAATCAGCTTGTAGAAAGCCCCAGCTCCAAGATCGAACATTGAGGTTCAGGCCTTACACTGACGGGACTGTCACTCCATAATCAACATTTTCCAACATCAAGCATTCCTGCTGTGAAGGGCCCAAACGTGACCTTATGATCCGAAATCTAACCAGCGACTGCAAGTTAAAAAATGAGTCAGAGCGGAAAAAAGAGAAAAGAACGGTCCTAATGGGACATAAGCGATGAACTCGGTGTGCAACTTCAGCCCCTGTCACCCTCCAGTCTGCTTTCACAGGGTCTCTAAAGCAGGACAGGTATCTCTCAGCTGCCAATACTGCCATAGCTGGTGTGTCACGGCACCAACACCCAACTATATGTTGCATTATGAAGCCCTGGGATGAGAACAGGTTGGTCTTCCTCATGCTGGAGAGTTCTCTGTGAAAGAGGAAGAAAAATGATTATCAAGCCAACTGCTGTTTGAAATGTTTTCATTCCTTTCCTTTTCTTACATTTCATTACATCTCAGTCAGACTTTCCCAGTGTCCTCCCAGTATTCATGTGTGAACCAGCTCAACCTGTTTGTTAGTTTGATTTGGTCCACGATGCTGCAGAAAGCCTGCTCAGTCTAGTAAAGTCGAATAAAAGTCACCAAGTTTAGTGTATGACACTTGCTACCTGTATTTTTGGCCATTTGTCGCTTGTTTTGAAAAGGTCTTATATGAATAAAGTTATCAGTATCATCAGGACTATTATTAAAGTCTGGACTGACAGATATTGCCATGGATTTATTTATTTCAGCTCTGGGAGCATCTTTTAGAAGTGCATACTTGCAGTATTTTAGGGACTGTGTTTGAGACCAGGTGAGGAAGACATTTTCCAGGAGTGGGATACCTTTGGGATGCCGATTCATAAATAAGAAAATTCCTCAGTCCTTGTTAGCTGCTGCTGTTAGAAGTGTGGAGCTGCAGTGACACTAATGTCTGCTTTGGGCTGCTGTGCGAGGCTTCTTTCCGTCACTCCTGTAAAGGAAAGCTATCTGATTGAAAACAGATCTGGGGCACTGGGGGGGCTGGCCCTAGTTCGTTGGATTTAATGACCCATTTCCTCAGCTGCCTCATGCCACAAGCAGTTAAACGACAGTCAAGGTGCCCAGAGGTCCCCTACCATAGGACCGGGAGGAGTACAGAGTACACTAGTGTAGAGACAGAGTGAGTAATTGAGAGCGACATACCCTGGCTACCAGGCAGCAAATCAAAGCCCATTTCCCCAGCAGGAAGTTAACTACCATCCACCATCGTCTCGAGTCAGATGTTCAACGCATTTCTCAAGTTATTCTGTGATTGAGTGCTGGGAATCACTTCTCCTGGTGTGGCCGCAGAAAGTGCTTACACCTCCTGCATCCAGCACACAAACTGGATCCCAGATATAATGCAAAGGATCAGTGTTAGAAAGCTACTGTTTTTCTATGTAGCATTAAAGGAGCTAACTGTGGCTGATGGCAGCTGGGCGCTTTAGCTGCAGATGCATGCGATCATGCAGCTGTGTGCTCGTGTTGACTGGTGGAAAAGTTGTTAGAAGGACTTAGGACTGTGTAGTTCTTCATGAAGATGAAGATGGTAAAGAAATGTAAACCTGAGGTACGATTATAACTGTCTGTGTCTTCTGTTTGGTGTATGAATATTTATTCTTTTCTTTTCTTTTTTTGGTGAGATCAAGTTATGAAAGTGTTGCTGTGTACAATATGTTCTGCAAAAACAGGCAGACCTGCAGCTTAAATTCAAATTCAGATTCAGTGTTTATGTAGTTTCTGTTCTGTTCTCGTTTTCTCCTCTTTCCCTCTCGCCCCCTACCGGCCGTGGCAGATACCTGCCCCTCCCTTACCCTGGTTCTAATGGAGGTTTCTTCCTGTTAAAAGGGAGTTCTTCCTCCCCACCATCACCAAGTGCTACTCATAGGGGATCATTGGATTGTTGGGGTTCTCCCTCTAATATTGAAGGGTCTTTACTTAATATGTAAAGCACCTTGAGTCAAAAGATGTTTTGAAGTGGAGCTGCATAAATAAAATTCAGTTGAAGTGAATTGAACATTTACTAATCAGATGGATACAAAGCAGATGTCCATTCCCTTCATCAGTATCATTTTTTTTTTTATATCTGTGAAACCCTTTGAACCTTTCCATGTGATATTGGGCTACACCTACCTACACCTACCTATACCTGGCTATACGCAGCACTGAAAAACACTAACAATTCAATACATGAATTAGTATAAAAAATTCCAAAATGTTCCTTCAAATGCAGGACAAACACGACCAACGTAGTGCCATTAAATACACATCAGAGGGTATCGATATGACCTCCCTCTGTTTAGGGCAGCACTGTCCAATCTTTAACAATTAACCCACTTGACCTTCTTTGCAGTGATAGTGCTCGAGACCCTGAGGAGGAACCTAAGACAGAGACGCCAAACTTCCACCACTAAAAACTTCTGTCCTATCAAGCTAATGATCAATTATTAATATCCACAATCCTCAGCCTTGATGTGGCTGCTTGGATATAGAAAAGCAGGCAATTATGTGCTACTCTGTCTTTTGGGTTTTGGCCGCCTCCATCTCCGGCCTGCGTCTGCCTCTCCGTGCGTTGAGCTCCTTCTATAAATATATAACAACTAGCTCCTCTTAGCGCACCACAACTTCTCTCATTGCAGATATCCAGATCCAGATTAATTTGTAATTAGTCTTGAGTTGTTGAGCCTCTGAAAGATAAAGGATTCCAGCTCCCATTCTATTCGCCCCAAACACTGACGATCACTTAAAAAGAACAAACGCTCCCGCTCTTGATAAAAATAGCTTAAGCTTGGACTTATTTGTTTGGCGACAAATGCCAGACACATATGTCTGAATGGCTCGGGTGATGCTAGAGCAGAGAATAAATGAGTTGGTCTATAATAAAACTCGTCATTGTGTCTCTTTTGTTAAAAAAAAAAAATCAACTCTTAACTCTTCATCAGCTGAGTGCAGGCTGGAGTTTTCTGTCCAAGCGAAAAAGGAGAATTTAAAAGTCCTCTTTGTACAGGTGGTGGATCTGTGAGGCTTTTTAAGGTAGTATGAATGTAAAAAAATACATTCGAGTAGATTTTAGTCATTTAAGAGGACAGGGGATGTATGCAGGGGGGTGAGGGCTGCTTCAGTCTATTAATAGTTGAGTCATCAGTGCCTCAATGTTCCGAAATGGCAAATTGTTAGATCCCCAATGGTGATTATTACTTGCTGTCAATGACCTTCATAACAAATTAAAATTATGCGACTGGGACAGAGCGTGCTCTTTAATAGGCGTTATGCATGGGATTGTATGTGTGTGTGCATGTTACTCTGTGCATGCAAATGTGTGTGTGTGCTTTGTATGCGGGTAGCCTGTGGGTGCAGGCCTGTAGCATTTAAAAACTGGGCCTTCTTCTCATTTATTCTTAAAGTGCAGCTCTATCTCTGGTGGTCATTGTCTCACATTGTCCACAAACACACACACACTGTCACACACACACATACAGAGGCAGGCAGGCAGGGTGTGTAAATCTTTTTATTTCATTTTCGGAGACACTCGACAAGTTCATAGAAGAGGAAAAAGGGACGCGTCCTTGGTCTGTGGATTTACTGCCTGACCAGGCTCTGGTCTCTGTGACTCTCTCTCACACACACACACACACACACAGTGTACGTATGTATGCATTGCGAGCAGCAGATTTACCCACCGTCGCTCCTCTTCCACAGAGACCTTGTTAAAAGTGTTCATCCCTTGTGGTAATATATGTCTTTAAGTGCGCATTTATGCTCCCGAGCTATCGATCACTGTACATCCCTCACCAGATAATTACTCCACCTTAATATGCATCCTTAATGAGGCCTAATTGATTCGTTTTCATTGATGGAGAATAACGCCACTAATGGCTGCGGTGTGTGTACAGTATGGACTCTGACCAGTGGCAGATGGATGGAGGGTGGGATGGAAGTGCTGCTACTGAGTTTGATGATTGGCCTATTGTGCCTGCTGTTGATTTAGCGTGCTTGGGAATGAATAGGAAATCAATGGTGGCTTAGGGAGGAGTTCTACTTTATCCAGTGTTAAAGAGACAGTGCGTGCAACAGGGTGGCTGTCATAGGTGGCAGCCTACTGTACATGGAGGAGGTGGAGAGGAGCTCACGCCATCAACTTTCTTTTTCACAGTTTGCCCTCTTTTTTTTATTTTAAAGCAGTTGTTTTATTTCCTGTCGTGCCCACTCGTTCATTTTTTTCTTTTTTCCTTCGTCATCTTTGCACCTCTACACATTTCTTGTCTGAAGTCCAACTTCTTTTCTCTCTTTTCTTTCCTCTGTGTGTCACTATTTTCATTTCATTCTGCTTTTTATCAGTTTCCACCATCACGTCACATCCTTTCTGTTTTCCCCTTTTTCTTGCTTTCAGTTTCCTTTCCTTTCCTTTCTCAGTAAAAGACACAGCAGCCTAGTCATCCTTCACTAATGGTAACCACACCACTTCCTGCCAACACAGACTGAGAGGGGGCATGATGAATATACACCCTGATTATTATAGCATTACACACACAAACACACACACACACACACACACACACACACACACACACACATGTTGGAGTCAGAGTGTGTGTGTTCACAAACACACAGACAAACACACATTAGTAATTGCTTTTGTCTTCATGTCCTGAAAGACACCTACCTCTGTCCCCATCTGCCTTCTGTGCTCTCATGCATACATGCAGACAGTGGTGGACAACATACACACACACACACACACACACACACACACACACACACACACATATATAAACACACATAAATAAACACACACTCATAGGCCCTCAAGCATCATCCACAGCCTCTCGACGGGGCTATGATCACCCTGCTAGAATGATAAAGTTAGTGAGACATCAGTGCTCCCTCAGACATTTCTGTGTGTGTGTGTGTGTGTGTGTGTGTGTGTGTCTTTTTCCAATGCTCTTTGAAGCCTGAAACAGACTTGAGTAGGGGGGAAACAAAGGTGGGCCAGTGCCAGGGAGAAACTTATGGCACCATTCCTCTCCTCGTAGCCGGGCAGAGGCATAGCCTTTACTGAGGGAGAGAGCCACCTTCTGTCAGCTGGGGAGGGAGGACGGATAAAAAAAGCAAGAGCTCTTTTTAAGACCCTCCGAAGTCACCTGGCTCCTTACAGGTTTTTTAGGCGCTCAGAATAAACACTAAACGTCCTTCATGTCCGAGTAGTTTTGAAGGAATAATCCTCACAGCATGAAGATCACACCCCCGAATAGAAATCATTCAAGAAAAGTGCTTCAAACAAACAGCTTCCACACTTCCACCCTTTCATTACCCAGCTATCTCTCCTCCTCCATCCTCTCTCCTCTTTTTTTTTCCTCCTCCACAACTCCAGTCTTAGTGCGGGTGTTCACTAATAAATATAAATGTTTGTGATTAGCATCTCTGCAGCACAGGTGCATGTTTGTTGCGAGGGGAGGCTTGTTCATTAATTTTCAGCCATGAAAAGTGCAGCGCGCCATGAACGCAGAGTCCAAATCGCACACACTGATAAATGAACGCACAGATTGTTAATGTACCATTGTAAGGCTGCTGCCTCCACCAGCTCTGAAAAAAACAGAAAAAATAGGGCCTGCTGCCAAAAGCAGGGCTGAGTGCACACACCGGCGTAAGCACACACACACACAGGCTGAGAGGTGTGGCAGGTCGACATTCAGCTCAAAGGAGCTTCTTTATCCTTATAGCTCAGGATTATTTTCATTATATAGGAAAGGCCCCCCTGCTGGGAGGCCTCTGGACTCGGTCGTCTAATTAGATTCGGTGAGCCGGTATCTGCAGCTATGTGGACCGGGCCTCACAGATTAAAAAAAACATGCTCGGTAATCCTCAAAGTATTCTTTCTGCTCTCGTCCTGATGGTCGTGATCGTGGTTTCATATGTGGATTAACCCCGTGGGTCTCTATGGACGCAACATGTCATGTGTGCATTATCAGAATTACCACCTCCTGTATAGTTTAATTAGATAATGTGCTCCAAATCTAAAAAAACGGATACTCAATATGTGTTTTTGGAGATACAGTTCATTGACGGCGGCAGAGAAACACTGAGGAAGAGTAAACAAAGAGAAACCAAATAAAATGGGCTGTTTTTCAGGAGCTGCAAAAATGTTTTATTAGGGGACCGCTGAACACCTGCCTTAAAATGTCGTTTCAACATCTCCCGAATGCCATTTTGCTTAATTGACTTGGAAATGGCCCAAATGTATTGCTGAATGCGGTCTAATTAATATTAATAATAAATGCCATTATTAACATCAAAGAACATCTGGTGCCCCTGTTTACCCCACCGCCTTATATGTAACACATTCTGCTGCCGTTTGAATCTCACAAACATTGTGGGGGTAAACAAAAACTTGCATTTCCTTTCTGCTTCTTTCCTTCTCGCCGTCGCAGTTCAGTCGCTCTGTGGCGTTGCTTCTGCGGCTCGGCGAGGTCAGTGGCCAGCAGCAAGTAAGAGGTGAGGGTGCAGAGGAGAAATTAGAGCACAGTTGCTCTTTTCTGGTCCCCCTCCTCCTTTCTTCTTCCTCCTCTTGGTCTAGACCTGGTTGCTGTAATACCTCAGAGACGTCTCGGATCCCGGGTGTATTCCCACGGAAAAAAATACCACGGGAAAAAAAAGTGTGTGCACATTAAGAGAGGCTTTCTCAGTGCTCATAAATCACGGGCCAAATAACTTTAATCTAAAATTTCATTTAGTAGTGGTTGTCAGGTGGTAAAAGGAGGGGCATAATGCAGTGGTGTTTAATGATAATTGGTGTTTGGTTAATAAATTCTGCAAGTTCAGATTACGTTCTAGCAGTGGCTGGAGTGCTAGCATCAGCAGTGTAACTAAACCTCAAATTGATTAACTCGCATGAACCAGACGCTCACAAAGATGGCAATGGTCCAAATCAAAAAAAAAAAAAAAAAGAAAGAAGGGGGGGGGGGGGGGTTAAAAAAAGGAACA
>VUQI01059936.1:34676-51889 GCA_015106735.1 Paratilapia polleni
GGGAAAAGGTCCAAATCAAAAAAAAAAAAAAAAAGAATGAAGGGGAGGGAGGGGTGTGAGAGAGAGCGAGTGAGCATCAGGCCGGATGGTGTTGTGTTGCTCTGCTGTAAGGAAATCAAGTCCCCCCGGGCGCATTTTTAAAAGCCTAATGCCTTTCAAATGATGTCATCACGTTTTACTCTCTCTCTCTCCCCGTCTCACCCAATCTCTCTTAATATCTTTCCCCTTTTCAAACTGTTTCCGCCACCCCCCCAACACACACACGCACACACACACACACACACACACACACTGGTCCTCCCCTCAATCAGTTATTTGGCTGCAGGGAGAGGCCGCTGGGCTTCAACAGGAGTCACGTGACACATTAGAATAATGGCCGAGCAAAAAGCAAAACATCTTGTGTTTTTATGACTGATGTGCTTTTTTCCCCCCCAGTTTTATTTCCTGAAAGTGATATCATACTAATCAAAACCACAGAGCGTTTAGAGTGCAAAGTGTGATTGAAAGAGCACCATTAAGGAACTGCCAGCCCCCGCCCTCCTCCAACCTGCACCCCTGGCATCACACACGGCCTCTGCTTTTATTTTCATGTTGTTGTTGATGATTTTTTTTCCTCCATTAATGGGAGCTGGGTGTGGCCGCTGTCCCAGGGGCACACACACACACACACACACACACAGATCCATATCAGTTTATATCTTTGTCAGTCAGTTGTCGAGGCTGCCTCGGTGGCGTATCCCCTCGATGGCGATGCTCCAGTGGTGACGTGTGGTCAGAGGGGAGTGAGGTGTCTCTCTCACACACACACACACACACACTTAGTCAGAGGGGAAGTGTGTGTGCATGAGTGTGAGTGCAGCAGACAGCAGGCAGAGTGACTGATACTCAGCCTGCCTCCCAGATGGCCTGCTCAACTCTGCTCCAATCTGATCTCCGAGCCTTTGTTCTGGCATGTTCCATTACGCCGCCGTGACACCAGTAAAGGCAGAGGGGAGAGGAGCTGGTCTCAGATCAGATACAGCTGAATTATACATGTATTTCTCTTTTTCCCCCCTCTGTGATATTCTTGTAGGAGCACAGTCACAGCTCTGCGTTTGTCATGTTTCTTCCTGGGGTGGAGGCAGGCAGGAGAGAGTTCGCAAACTGTTTGACGGGAGAAGAAGAAGAAGCACGTCGAATGTTTAATGAAAAAAACAGATTTTACTCTTCATATGAATTATGATCGTTGTGGCTGAAATAAAACTCAGCAGGGGCCTCTGATACGAGGGACGCAAACGCTTCAACATACTGAGCTTTTATAAAATATTACACATCAAATCATACAGACCAGTGGGGCCAGGACCGACCCGCTAAAGGCTCAGATCCGGCCCGCTGCGTGGCTTTAGCGATTCCAGTTTCTCAGTAAAATGCACGCTGTGCTGTGGTGAAGCCTGTTCTGATCATACAGAAGTAAAAATACCATTGTTGTTTAGCTCCAAAATACATGAGCAGGCTTTGTAATTAAAGTACATGCAGTGACGGCGGGAGGACATTCATTTTCTCTACGCCGTCTCAGGCCGTTCATCAGCTGTTTTTTAAATGGACGTGTGCGACTAGTCGACTAATCGATAGTCAGCACCAGAAAAACTAGTCAAACTATTTTTCCATATAAATGTACAGCCTCAGTTAATACACAGCCTCCCACCACTGGCTGGCAGCACCTCTCAGTCTGTGACAGTAAACAGGCAGACTTTACAGTCTGACCATACACAGGATAAACGGTGGACGCTGTCCCGTTTTGAACCATCAAAATGAACATTTTCACCACCGCAATCTTGGCATTTGAAACCAGATGTGACGAGGAGGGGCGGCTCCCACTGTGAAACCGCATTCTCACAGGCTACTGGCTTGTCAATCACAAGTCAGTAGCCAATGAGCATATCCTGGATAATCCTCCTTTCTGACACTTACAGTGACCAAAATTTACAAAATGGACTCCATGTTTTCTTCAGTGTGACCCAAAACGAGTCACTGAGCCCAAACACAGAGGTCAGGGGTCAGGGCAGAGCGCTCATTTCTCATAGACTTCTATAGGACCAGAAGTCTTTTTGCAGCCACAGCTATCGCCCCCTGGTGGCCGTTGAAAAGAACGTAGGTTTAAGGGACTTCCACATTGACTCCATTTTGACTGGAAGCCACGTCCGTGTTTCACCCCGTCTGTGCGTCACACAGATGATCCTCTGCAGTGCGTTGATGGAGGAAATGAGTGGCTGCGTGTTGGCTGTGTCGACCGGAGCGACGTGTAACTGCTGTCAGCACAGGACGTGATGACACTAACCTGCTGCTGGCACTGCTAACTAATGTGACATGGTGTGTGTGTGCAAAGAGCCACAGTACGATCTGGTTACTGAAGGATGGGATGGATGGTATTTGAAGGGCCAGCGTTTGACCTCGTCTGGCTGGGCTCAGGTTGGACTGTTCTCTGACTTTATGCATTATGTGGGTTCAGATCTAACACAGATCAAAGTTCAGTTTTTGAGCAGAGATGTAAATTCATGAGAAGAAGAGATTAGGTGTCTGTAAGGGTTAGAAATATTTGTAAAATTTGTAGATTCTCTTGACGCCACCAATCATCAGAAATGTAGGAGGAGCTTAGTGTCTTTAACGCCATACAGACCTGGCAGGTGCAAACATAAGAGCTGGAAGACGTTTGGGTTTTGTTTCCTGTGCAGTGAATTTAAATGGATTTATTTTAAATGTGTTTACGTGTAAAAACTGACGATAACACACATTAATGACTTTATTGTTGGAATGCCAACATCAAAAATGTGAACAACATGTTAACATGAAAATGAGCAGATGTGAAAGTATGAGCAGACAACTGTCGGGTTTTGTGATTGGTCGCCTGATCACCTGTGACCGTCACATTAATGTCGCGTCTCCAACAGAAAATCTTTGCATAAAAAGAAAAAAAATCAATACTCAGAGGACAGTTAAGGCGGGGTGTCACCAGACGAACTGAGCGTCTCACACCCCCTGCTGTGAACGATGATGCCTAATATACGGCGTGACCTTCAAAATGTCATAAATGTGTTGTGCAATAAAGTGTCAATATTTGTGGTTATATGGAGCCGGCTGACTTTTACAGTAATTGGAACGGCCGCATTAAAGCTGCGGATCAGTCGGCTGATTAAAGACGTGCAGGCCGGACGCTCGTCACGTGTGTGCACGTCACACGCCTGTACAGCTGAACTTACCTTTCTCAGTGTACGCCGTGTGTGTGTGTGTGTGTGTGTGGAAATGTGTGAAGCCCATTTATTATTGAAGGGCTGTTATATGCCAGGAGAGCACACTCTCATCCTCTCAGTAGTGTGTCTTCCTCTTACAGGAGCACTGTTAACCCTGACACACAAGGACATGTCTGTGTGTGTGTGTGTGTGTGTGTGTGTGTGTGTGTGTGTGTGTGTGTGTCTGTGGTCTGGTGTTTTTCCTGCTTCTAATCTGTGTTTTGGATTTTTTAATTTTAGCCCCATCTGGGGTGGGCAGGTGGGCCAGTGTCTGTTACACGATGCCGGGAGTCTTTGCCAAAAAGGGATCTGTACAGTAGACCACTCAAAATATGTTTATGAGGAGGCGACTATGGCTACAGTATGGTGCAGTCCTGGACCGAGTACTGGGGGAATTGTAACTGCTTTTATATAATTATTTCCTCCTTCCAGGACATGTTTTCACTGCACAAATAACAGGGAGCGGGGTGCAGCTCATGCAGGAAATTATAATTCCACCTGAAATATTATAGACATCATGACACCATAGGCAGATTTCATTACCCCACCCCCCCAGTCAAAGAAGCAGGAGGGAAGAGGAGAGAAATTTGTGATTTGTGTCCATGTAGACCAAGTGAAGATTTTTCCTCTTTTAAAGGGGAAAAAGTTCACATGTGGAGGCTGGAGGGGTCGATGGTGGAGTGAATGGTTTCTCCGCTCACAGAGCTGCTGGGTTGGGTTTAGAAAAGGAGGGTTTGGGTTAAAATACAGCAGCTGAAACCTTTTTCAAAGCTCAGGTTTCTCGTTTGCCAGGTTGGTGCGTCTCCTCTGAGGGGTCTCGACAACATGAAACAGTTTTCCAGTTGAAACGTGTCTCAGTCGCGTGGACTGTAATGAACAAAACGAAACAATCTGTGTCCATGAACGCGATGACTTTTTCTCCAGTCCTTTTTGCCCTGAGACCGGGTTGAACATGAGGAGCAGGAGGAGGAGGAGGAGGAGCAGGAGGAGGCTCCACATTAAGACTTTTTTCCTCAGACAGTCTGAAAATCCCGTTTGCTGTGATCCAGTCTTTGAATATGAGCAGAAATTTTGCTGAAACACATGAATGAGTTAAACATGTACAAATATCCCTGACATGTGCACATGTCACCCTGTGAGGTCTCAGTACCCCGATCCCTAACTCTGTACTATCAGGATTTGGGATGTTTGGCTTTTGGAAACTGTCCTCCCATCCGTTGGAATTCAAACTTCAAATTATGGTGAATTTTTTCCAGTAAAGTTCTTTGTTGTTTTTCTCCCAAACCAAACAGAAGGTGGGGTTCTGTGCAGAAATCAAAGTTTTTCCACTTTAAACTGATGCAGAAAACATACAAACTGGTGACTAAAAATTCACCTGAATGCAGACGTGTCAGATGCTGTAAATTTCCTGCAGGAGGACACCCGGATGCTCAAACGAAACCTTGTCCCATGAATGAAACAGTTCCTTTTTTTTGATTGAAATCTTAAAGAGCCAGTCGTCAGTCTGTGGAAATAATGGACGTCCATGCTGAACGCTCCTCTGTAGAAGTTAAACATCTGCCTTTTCAGGCCTCGCCCTGCCTCCCACTCCTCATACTGTACACAGAATGAAACCATCGAGCCCGTGCAGAGCAGCTGGTATTTAGTATCTGTGTATTGTCCCTCACAGACTTAACATTTAGGTCGCCTTTCACTTCCAGCTGTGATAAATAGTCTGCAGCCTGATAGCAGCATTGCTGGATGGACTCGTGTGTTTAGTGTCAGTGTGGAAGAGGACTTGCTGACTTGGGTCTTTCCATTCTGTAAACCTTATTTGACTCCCCGTCAGAGGAGGAGGAGGAGGGGAGCGACAGAAAAGAAAAGATTAGGCTCCTGTTAAAAACTGCTCCTCATTGTGCTCCCATGGGTGCCTTCGTGGGTTTGATTCTTTCTCTTTCTTTCTGCAGCCCTCCCCCTTTTCTCCCTGCACACATACCAAATCATGCACTGCATTAGAAAATAAATAGCACTTACTTTATGTCCATGGTGACAGGCTAAATACTGAACAAAAGTTCAGTGTGGCTGAAGGCCATGTTTGCCTGCCAGTACACAAAGGTGTCACTAGACCCGTTTTACTGGGGCACGTGTCCCAGTATTGATCCACTGTGTTCCAGTAAAACTCAGGTTTGAGTTTTAACAAGCGTCTGTGTTTGCATTGGATTCATTTAGACTGAAAGCAGAGATGTTAGAAGAAGAAGAAGGACCAGACATCCGCGAACGCTGTTTTCAGTCACGGCTCTTTGTGCCTAAAATGTGGTTGAAAAGTTAAAGGTGAATATTTGTCTTTTCAGGCTGTGACAGAGACTTGAATTCAGCCTAATTTCAGCTGTGAATTTGCGTGTCCCCTCTGAGCCGTTTCCTGCTGGTTAGAGCTCTAACAGACGTCCAAATGGTTCACAGCTGTCACGTCTAAAATCGCTTCAGTTTGCCTGAAAAGTGAAAGTTTGGTAGAGCACGTCACACCAAGCTGTTGTTTCAAAAATGCTCCTCCTTTGGTGTCTTTAATCTGTGGTCCTCCTCCTGCTTCAGTAAAAGCAGCCGAACGACTGGATGCCTTCACTCAGTTTTCTTTAAGCTTTAATTTACCCATAATTCAATGGACATTGTAGTCCTGCTGAGTGCTTTGTGCAGTGGATGAATTTACACCGATCTGATGTCAAACTCCGGGCCCCAGGAATCAGACTGCTTTAAGGCAAACCTAACACGATTCAGTTTGTTCCAGCAGCTGGGAGCAGAAGAGGTCAAAGACCTTCACTGTCATCCTGAAAGCACCACAAAAATATCTGAAATGTAAAATATTGAAGTAGCAGATTTCTAGATGGACAGTTAATGAGGGAAGAATTTGATCAGCACCAATTTTGCACATAAAGTCTAAAATAATTGCGCAATTTTTTTTAAATCAGTGGAGGCGTTTTTCATTTTTAGATTACATTTTAATTTACTGTAATTTTTTTATTCTTTAATTTGTATTATTGTGAAACACAGAAGAATGCAATAAATTTCCTGAAATGAGGTCAGTTTCCTTATTTTGAGCATGTGCAGAGTTTCAACTTTTCAGCCTGAAAACAAACTGAGACTTCATAATGTGTTTTAAAGAAGATATTTTAATGAAGTTGAATTTATCTGCACTTTTCCTTTCCCAGTGATTGTTTCAGTCTGAGCAGCAGTAACACTGAGCTGAGCACGTGCAGCACTGAACAGCGTATTTAAATACTAATAATAATATTTAAGGACTAAAACGTAATTGAACCCCAGCAGAGCTTCTGCCCTGCCACAGATCAGCTGAATGACTCCTGATACGAATCCTTCAGCCATCCCATAATTAAAGAAAACATAAAAAATAAAGGCCCAGAATAAAAGCAGGAAATGAATTTTGCTTTTCGCTGTGAAATGTGCGCCAACAGTCACGTGCCGTGCGGGCTCATGTTGAACCTCCTGCACAGCGGCGTCCATCAAACCCTGCAGGAACCAGAACAGATATTTTTAATTTTACAGCTTCGAGATACTTATCGAGTATCTGTTGTATATTCCTTTTTGTTTCTCTGATGTGTTTCTTCTCCCGTTTTGAACTCGGGCCTTTAAAAGCGGCACATCAGTACAACAAGGCCAGCGTGTGCAGTCTGACGCCGACACCCTCACCTCAGATTATGCTGCTGTCAACACATTCCCAGGTTGTCGTCACTCATCTTTAGATTCATATTCAGGAGGTGATTGTGTTGATAACAAACTGCTGTTGCACTAAACTGTGCATCATCGTTTTTTGGCATGTGGAGGAAGTGGCGGAGGGCGGGGTCAAAACCGTTATCACCCTATCATATCTCTGACAGCTACCTGTCAAAATCAGGTCGCAGCAAGAGATGCAAGGATATCCTGCGATGCTGACAAAGCCAAACGTAGCCCTCTCCCTCTTTTCTCCTGTCTTATTTTGCATTGTTAATTTTCACTGCAATCCAGCATAAGCTTAATAGGGACGATGATGATAGCAGCGAGGATAAAAAAAGAAAAACAGGAGGAGAAAGGAGGAGGTGTGTGTGTGCTGGAGTTAAGGGGGGGTGTATCTCAGCACCATGGTGTTTCTGAAGAAAGCTTATGAACTGTCAGCGTTCTGTCAGGGAGGAAAATAGTGCGGTTCGTGAACTCGTTTGATGTGTTTGACTTTGTGTGGCGTTCGCACACTGAGCACAGGAAACGAGGGACAAAGACAGACAGACAGCGGACAAAGAAAAAAAATGTGTTGTGTTGTGATGTGTGGAGGGCTGGTTTGAAGTGGCACTCAACACACCTTCCATTTGTCTTTCCCTCCTCGTGTGTGTGCTCCAGATGTTGGGGAGGACTTGGCGAAGACAGCGGGGAGCATCCAGCCGCCTCTGCCCCAGCATCGAGAGCGCTGCCTGGGCTCATCCTCCAAGGACTGCCCCTACTGCGGCAAGTCCTTCCGCACCTCCCATCACCTCAAGGTCCACCTGCGGATACACACAGGTCAGTGCCACACACACACACACACACACACACACACACACACACACACACACATACACACGCGCTGCATCTCTGCAGCTATGAAACATTTATTGGGCTTCATGCAAAATTCACTTCAGCACTTGTTCTGACATTTCTTCTGGGCTCACGCTGACATATTGGTTTCTGAATATTGGCCTAATCACACACTGGAGTCAATCTCCCTCTGATATGATGGAGAGGATGCAGATTCATTGATAACAGATCAGTTTGAACATTGACACAGGAAGGAAGGAAGGAAGGAAAGAAGGAAGAACCAAATGAAGGAGGAACGAACCTGAGACAGAAAGAAGGAAACAAAATTTAAAGAAGAATGAAAGAAAGGAGTTTACAGTGCAGAGTACAGATGGCCACAGTTACATTAACCATTAAACCCAGTGATCCCAGTTCAGCAGTAACAGGTCCAGTAGGCCCGCCTCGGTCCTAATCTGTGTGAGTCCACAGGATATAACCCCAGAGGTTCTCTGAACGTGTTATCACCTGCTGGAATGGAGCACGTTGTCTTCAGACTCACATAAATCCAAATTAAGGAAACTGCTCACGAGTGTGCACTTCCCCTCAGTGTCCCTCATTTAGGCTTAAGGCCATTGTTATTCCGCTTTTTTTTCCCTGCTCATCATTTCATTGAGCTCTAATTAACACAACAAGGGTTCAGTGTCCTCCAATGACATCACTCAGAGGGCAATTTCACACTCTCTAACTCTCAATAACTTTCGAGGCAAAACAAAGCCGGCCTGTCCACCATTCAGGGATGTGCGTGAGATGGTGTGCCTAATAGATTTAGCTTTATGTTTCGGGCCGGCGTCCTAACCCTCCGAGCGGCGTACATCTCTTCGAGCAGGGCTCAGGCCGCTCGCCGTCCCCCCGTTCTTTTCAGTCAAAGTAATGATGTGGACTGTGGACGGGAGCCAGGGCGCTAACCCTCTGCGAGGTACGAACGCCCCACTGACTATCCAGGCTAAAGTCACATTCAGAGTGTGCAGAGGACACCTCACCACAAGGGCATCAGGGTAAAGTCTCTCAGGTGTTTCCTGCCTCTCAGCTCATCAGTTTCCAAACACTGCGGACAGCTCGCCATCTAAACAGGTACAGACACATATTAGGACAGATTATTATTAACCCGAATATAATATTGGGGGGCGGGCTGTGGCTCAGGAGGTAGAGCGGGTCGTCTACTAATCGTCTACTCAGTGGTTCGATCCCTGGCTCCCCTAGTCTGCATGCCAAAGTAGGGCAAGATACTGAACCCCACATTGCCCCCGATGCCTTCATCGGATTGTGAGTGTGTGTGTGAATGTTAGCTAAGTGCTTATGTGTAAATAAATGCGCTGTATGAATGTGCGTGTGACTGGGTGAATGCGGCATGTAGTATAAAGCGCTTTGAGTACTCAAAACTGAGTAGAAAAGCGCTATATAAGTACCAGTCCATTTACCATTTACCATAAAAGCTTGGATTAGCCACCATGGCAACACCCATTGGTCAGTGAGGTTTCCCACCAGATTTGATTCCCATCATTCCCACTCTTCCAGCTGCAAGTCTTCTGTGGACCTTATAGACTATTTATACCCTCATCCTCAACCGGTCGCAGCAGATGGCTGCCCCTCCCTGAACCTGGTTCTGCCGGAGGTTTCTTCCTGTTAAAAGGGAGTTTTTCCTCCCCACTGTTGCCAAGTGCTTGCTCATAGGGGGTCCTCTGACTGTTGGGGTTTTCTGTCTAATATTGTAGGGTCCTTACCCTAAAATATAAAGTGCCTTGAGGCGACTGTTGTTGTTGTTGGCGCTATATAAATACAATTGAATTGAATATACTGGTCAGGGTCAGGGTCAGGGTCAGGTTCAGATTTATTTGTACCTGTGGGTAGATTTGGTCTGCAGTAGATGAGCCATCGATCATCACTACACGGTTTCAAAGCAAACACAAACAGACAAGCATAATGCCACATAATGAAGAGATAAATGAGTAATAATAAAGAATGCACACCTCATCATGTCGGATATCATGTGAGTGATGCTGTTTTATTACAGATTTTATTTTTTGTCCAGTGAGCCCAAAACACCTCAGCTGTTACCTGCTTTAACATCCAGCAGGTCACCAACAACAGGTTAGGGTTAGCGTTTGGCTTCGGCTAACATCCTGTGCTTTTTATAGAATTTGGGACACCCATATGGAAAACAGAAAAATGCCAGAATTCGTATCTGAAGCTTCATTTTTATTGTAGGGTATTTAATATTATTAATATTGTAGGGTCTTTACCCTAAAATATAAAACACCTTGAGGTGACTGTTGTTGTGATTTGGCGCTATATAAATAAAATTGAACTGAACTGAATTGAATTTTAAAGGGAACATCTTGTAGTTTCTGAAACTTTTCCTGTTTAACAATCTGAACCCCAGACAGGTCTCAGACTCCTGATCTGGTGGATGTTACAGGGTTGATTCAGGATTACTGGCTTGTTGCTTACCTATTCTTAACCCTTAAACTAACATTAAACTAACCTTACTTTAATCTTAAAACATGTCGTCACATGAAGAAATGTAATGATTTATGTTATGGGAACTTTTTTGTCCCCACAAAGAAGAAATGTCAACTGTAATTTTAATGTGTGAACAGATTTAGGTCCCGAGAACATGAGTAATAACTACTGGCTGTATATAAAAGATGGGCGTGGCCTACATGATGTCACCCACTGGTTAGCGAAACCTCCCGCTGATCGCCATCTTGATGTTTCAAAACCAGACAAGACAAGCATGCACAGTAGCGACTTATCGGCCACAGAGTAACCCTCTCCTGCTTCCTGCTCCTCTGTGACTCAGACGGGACCAGAACGTCCAAAGCAAACATCATCAAAGAGTTTCCTGAGCTCAGAGATCAGCTGAGCAGTGGGCTCATTTTCCCATAGACTTCTGTACAATCAGACCTCAGAGGAGTCACCCCCTGCTGGCCATCAGGGAGAATGCAGGCTTCAGGCGCTTCAGCATTAGCTTCACTTCTCAGACCTTAAACGTACATCAGTGTTTTATACAGACCAGGCTGTTAACCTTGATTTTATTAAAGAATGGAGCAGAAAAACTCTGGATTGTGTGAAGGAAATATCAAGAAGAAAGAAAAATAAGTATGATTAGAGTTTGGCAGCACACCACCATGACTTCCACGCCTTTACTTTCCACCTCAGTACTTACAGGCAGACAATTTTTATACGGGTGGTCAGGCCGAGACCTTTAAAGGTCTCTAAAGACATCCAGGTCACAGCGAGGCCATCCCCGGCTAAACTGCCCTCCAGTAGCTGCTGCTGGTTTCTGTTACCTGGTGCTGAGAGACCTGAGTTATGTCTGCTTTGAGTAGTGTAGTAATGATCCCCACGAGGCCCATATTTTATCATGGAGGAAGTGGAGACCTGATCCCAGGCCTGGTGTTAACTCTCTCGTAGGCTGGTCTGATTGAATCCACAGTATGTTTTATTTTCATCCTTTCATATCTCAAACAGACAGTAAAATTAAAGGCCTCACCTGGAGCCTCCACCTGGGAGCAAACGTGAGAAAGTTTAGCAGGGATGTTGTCTTTTGAGTGGAATGTATCCTTGGATGAGTGCCCGTCTAGCTTCAGCTTAACGTGGGGAGAAAAAGAGCTTGATGCATCCCCAACATGTGGCCTTTAAATCATTCCTATAACCTAATCATACCAGCTCCACTGTGACGTCCTGATTACATCCACGAGATGACTTTTACAGCGGCTAAAGATCCTCTCTGCGCTCTGGTGACAATGCGGGCAGATTCACAGCTGACAGCCAGGCTCTCCTCTGTCTAATGTAATGTGAGTGACACAATGGAGTTGCTTACCGAGCCGGTCGAGGCAGCATTGTGCGACGCAACGCAGAGATTAATGAGCGACTAACACCAGCTTGAAAGGAATGAAGTGAATTTAAATTTCTCCAAAAGTTAAAGAGCTAATGTTACAGTATTAATTTCCTCTTGAACAGTGAGTGGGAAAATATCCATTAGCAAAATTAACCACAGTTTTCTAGGTAGCTAACATTGTGCGGCTGTGGCACTACAGTGTGGGGCCAGAGCTAATGAACACACTGCAGAGGGTGATATTTCATTATACAAATTAATGCTCACATTTTAATGGGAAAGTCACATAATGAATCTAGGTACAGTGACAGCAATTAGAGGCCCAGATTGTCCCCTTCTGGACAAGGCACTATTTAGCAGTAAGCAGCTGTGTGTAAAAAATAAAAAGGTCCTCGCTCTTGACAATAGCCACACATAACTTCAGGCAGGGCCACATAACCAATAAGAGTCCCAGCTCACCTATAAATGAGCAGAGGGAGGAAGAGGAGGAGGAGGAGGAGGGAGAGGCAGGACCCGTGTCACTTAACCTTAACCTAACCTTGTAATCAGGATGAATCAGGAGGGACCTGTGATCTCCGTCTCCATTCCTCTCGCTCCCCCGAGCCCTCGTCTTCCTCTTCCTTCTCTCTCTCATACTTTCCCTGCCTCTGCTGAGCAGGAACTTCAGTACAGCAGCAGTTCTTCATCAGTTCTTCACAAAGGCTGAATTAAGGGGGACTGGGACAGTTTTTGAATTTCTTGCCCTAAATTTAAGAAGCTAGCCCAACACATGAAACATATCTGTAATATGGACGATGTTATGTGTCTGAGGTGGAATGAAGGTTATGTCCTGTCCCAGCGAGGCTCTGCATGCCCTTTTTGTGGCCCAATCTAGCTTTTTTCTGGTAACGTGTGGCTGATTTTCCATCGAATAAGCATTTATATTGCTATATTTCCTGTTCATCATTAATAATTAAGAGTCCACGTTCATTTCTGATAAACGTTATTTCTGAAGGTTTAAATCCATACGTGAAGCTGCTGAACAGCTCTGTTACCACTCAGTATGCTGCTAAGACTGCTTTTCCCAGCAGCCACCTTTGTTAGGTGTGCCCCGTGTGGGATCACATCAGTACAGACACCTGAGCAGCAGCCCAGTGTGAGCTGCAGGTGTCCCCGGTCAACACTGATCCTGAAAGAAGGTTAGCAGCGCGTGGCTCCAGAGTCCAGCCGGTCCGTGAACGTGTTCGTGGTTTGAGATTCACGCACAGCGTTTCTCTGCTCGATAAGCATTTTCATTACAGCACTGTACCATTCACCTTTCACCTGAAACAGGCTAAAACTCCCTCTGAAAACATTAAAACACAAGTCCCCCATCTACACTAACTGTAGCCCTAATACCCCCACTGCAGTTATTTTTCTCTGACTCTGACCCGAACTTTGACCTTTTCTCCTACCCTTCTTCCAGTCTGTCAGCAGCAGGGTAACACACCCTTTTGCCATTTTTCAAAGCGGTTTCTTTCCCATTTCTTTTTTATTCCACCATTTACGCTAATCATTGTTCTTTCACGGCAGTTCGCGATCAGTCTATTGATCTATTGATTGAATCTATCGATTTGTGTTGCTGAACACAAATTTTCAACACAAATTTCCTGGCATTATTTCATATCCGTTATCCATGATTATGAAGGTTTTTTTGCCTTATGAAAAGGCAAAAAGTCCACATTTGGAAGCTGGAGGGAGGTTGGAGGGGTAGGGAGGAGTAAGTCATCTCAACTTTCACGCCACAGACTCAAGGTCGAGTTCTCACACATCATTTGGATTATTTTTAAACACATTAAAAATATTTTTGTTGGTCAGGTTTAAAAGCTCATGGTTTGGGTTAAAATAAAACGATTGCCATGTCTTTCAACACTTTGTTTTCTAGGTTGCCACGGTGACGCCTCCCCACTTTCTCTACATAAAATAATAAATATTTAGCGTGCTTCTCACACTAAATATATTTCCTGTTGAAGTGCATTACTTACAAATTCACGCTGACTGACAGAAAAAACAGTTCAAATGAAACTGGATCGATCTTTCTTCATGAACTCCGGTGAGACCGGGCTGCACAGGCTGAGGACGACTTGGACCTCACAGGATTAACACGGTTTCACTGGTTCTGCTGCATCTTGTTCATGTTTTCAGCAGTGGTTTATGAACATGAATAACTGTGTCAGTTTTATACTTTAAATATAAACTAGCTTCAGCTCGTCATTTTCCTAAGGCTGTGTAATTCAGTCTCAACTTCCTGTTTGAGGCTTAGCCACCACTTCAGTCACATATTTATGATGTTTTGAATGGTTTAAATCTTCTTCTTTCTGACTGTATTCATGTATTAAACCTCAGGTAAACCATCCAGGTGTTATAAATGCTTAACAGAACACCACAGCTAGAAATAGTCCCAAACAAATGCTGCTTATTTCTTACATTTGGTAAAAACTGCAGTATTTTTCTTAAACTTTTAAAAAAATATTTTCCCTGTTTTTGGAGAAGAACTGGGACCTTTTTAAACCATGCATTTGTTTTTAAAGATGCAGATGAATATATGAAACCTCGTAGTGTTGTAAATGTTTCTCAGAGCTCCACAATTTACACACATGTACCACAAAAACTGCAGCACTCCACTGATTTTGGAGAATAACCGGATCCTCTTTAAAGCACTTGTGTGTAAACAGTTTTTAAGGTTTAAATCTTTTTCTAATTGGACTCTGGTCGTATTACCGTGTTAAACCTCAGACACACCGTACTGCTGTTGAAATGTTTCTACATATTAAATCTAGTCCATAACAAACAGACTTCTTACTCCGTAGACTTGGTAAAAACTATGATGCTTTTGTTAAAGAAGATTTTTTGTAATTACCCAGCGCTGGGACTTTTTTGAACAATATATTTGTGAATCATTTTTAAAGGTTTGAATCCTCACACACAGGTTAGAGAAGTAGGAGAAAAGGAAAAAAGGAGTGGGAGAGGTGGACGTTCCTCTTTTTGCTCTCTTTATGAAGGAGGCAGTCTGCGGTGCTACTGTTCTTCATGTCTGACCCACCGTAACAATCAGATATATTTAAAACTGCTCCTCGTGTTTTTCAGTCCCTCAAACATCCCAGCCGGTGTTTTTTACATTTATTTCCATCCTTGAGGCCAAATGGAAATTCATCTTCCAGTATGTCATATCTATTAAACCATTTTAATTGCCCCTCTGTACGAGGCTGGGGTATTTATCTTTACTTGTTTCTATGGTGCTGTCATAATTCACACAAAGCCAGATGAAATTCGTGCGCGCAACATGAAGTGCAAACACGCTGTGGAGCAGCAGATCTTAGGAAGAGGACGAGCGTGAGTTAAAGGTCTGCTTCTTATCGTTCACCCCGTCAAGGTCAGCATGTCCACAGCAGCTCAACAAAGAGCAGACAGACAGCAGCAAAAAGTTTACCGTTCTATTTTTAACTCCTGCAATTTCCTGGTTTTGTGGCGGCAGTGATCTGTCATGTGGCTGGGAGGTTGTGCTGTTTGCGCTGATATCAATTAAAAGTGGATTAACGGGTACATAATGACCTTTAGCAGTAAATTGTGTGTAATGTTGCAAGGCAGGATACAGTATATTCCCCAGATGTCACACCAGGCCCCTGACGTATGATGGAGCAGATGTCTTAGCCAGTCCAAATGGCCCTCTAAGACACACACACACACACACACACACACACACAGGCTCAGGCTGACATGCATGCATAAACATGTGTTCACACACACATTCCAAATGGTACACACACACACACACACACACACGCGCGTGCGTGCACGTGCAGAGATGTCGTCTGTCTCACTTGCTCCAGATATTTAAAATGCTTAATTTTAATGGAAAAACTGGCACGAAATGATCGCTCTCGGAGGGCATCAGTATTTATTTCAGTTTGCCTTCATCAGTAAACATCAAAGGACGGTGTCAAACATACAGCCGCCTCTGCTTTTCATTCTCATCTTAGATATGTACATGCTACATTCATCTTTATTTCCCCCCACGTGAACATTAACAACCTCTTATAAGGAAAGGGAGAAAAAAATCGGATCAGTCTAATTTCTGTCTAATTTGGCTCCTAGAATATCATTTTGTCCAGTTAGAGGAATTGAGAATGATCATTTGCATCAGGGACGTTTCCTTATTAAATCAGCACTGAGCCTCTGTTCAGCAGCTCACAGGAGAAGCACTTATTGGGTTAAAAGCTCATCTCGTATGGTTTATTTTAAATATACTCTATGCTTCACAGACACTCTGCTGTAAGAGAAAAGATATCAAATCGCCGTCTTTCTGCCTGTAGTCAGGGTTATCTGCAGCTCTGCATGTTCTCCTTTTCTTTCTCTCTGCTCTCTTCAGCATTTCCACCTTCAATTTTCTTTTGTATAGCCTCCTATTCTTTTCTCTCCTGTATCAATATTCTATTGAGTTGGTGTTTGTGGCCCTTTATTTGAGAACTCTGCAGTAGGTCTGCAGATCGCAGAGTCTTTTTCTGGAATGGTGCCCTCTAAATAATGATAAATTACTTGAGCAGTATGCCATTTGCTAATTATATCCATGATTTACTACACAGCCCGACTTAAATCATTCAAACCAGCCTTGCGTAACAATGCCTTTTTTTCCTTTATAAAATGGTTTCCATGTGTATAATCTAAACATTTTATTGGCATATACTGTATAGAGAATGTGCATACAAAACATTTTTTATTTCTTTTCCAGCCGTGCACACAGAAATACCACTGTGGGAACTTTTTATATGTGTATATTGAAAAGGGAAAAAAAATCGAGCTTAGCATTTTTGCCTCTCTGTTCATTGTTTAATGAATCCAAATCTGGCTCCGACTCCAAGCCTATTATAATTGCTCGCAGGATGTGTTCTATTTCAACATCTTTCCAATGGAAGATCCACTTCTGGCAGAATAATGTTGGTGTTATAGCATTATCAAGAATATTCATGAATATGGATGTGCAGCATAAATAAACATATGTAAATGTTACACAGCAGATTCACCCCTCTTTTACTGTAATATAAATCACTTTGATCTGTACTGAATCATATTGTTCTTTATCATAGGGCTCCACCGCATCGAGCATGTGGTTCACATATGTCGCCTGCATGTTTCTTATTTTTTGCATCATCCATATTGTGTTCTGGGGGCCGTGCAGTGTGGCAGTGTTTGGGGGGGCCTTACGCCTGATTTGTGCTTCTTGAGATAAACTGCAAAGAGGGAATGTCCGAGAAATTGCACCCTCATTGCCAAGGCACGGGGCCGACAGAAAACAAGGCCAGAACAGAGGCACGATGACCCCGCTGCACACGCACACGCACACGCACACACACACACACACACACACACTCTCACAGAGAGCGAGGCCGACCGCACCCTCAGCCCCACGCAGATCGCATCGAGACACTTCTGTTGTCAGCTGAAAATATTATCTCTTGTAGTGGACTGAAAGCACCATATGGTGAAATGTTTTTATGGTGTTGATATGAGTGATGGCTCAC
>VUQI01059939.1:0-10429 GCA_015106735.1 Paratilapia polleni
CGAGATGCCCCACCGCTGCGGGCTCATCCACGTACGAGGACCCCTGCCTGTGGGCAAGATCACTGCGACCGAGGGTAAACACACACACACACACACACTAAAGACCCTGCAGCTTTAATGGTGTAGTTCTGGGAAACCTCAGGAAGTTCAGGACTGACTCTGAGGTGGTTTGGCTAAAACTGGTGGTTTTGGAGATTCTGGTGGTTTCACTTGTCTCTGTATTGTTTGGATGTAGATATTTTTTGGACAGTTGAGCCCTTTTATGGGTTTATGATGGCTCTTCTTCTGTCAGGAGTAGATAAAAACATAAAGAAATGAACACCGCACCAACCAAACCAATAGATAATCTGTGCTCAGCCTCTGTTAGCACACATTAAATATTTGGCACAGTCAGTCAGTCCTTACAGGCTGCCTGTTGTGCTTTTATCTTTGGTGAAGCTGCTGTTTTTAGAGTCAACATCTGGCTCATGTGGCTGCAGATGTGCAGGGGAAAGCATTCAATCAAAATAACTTCAATGAATTAGATTATTGTGGGGGAGATAAACCAAGACAAGCTGCAGTTAACATGAAATTTAGCTTTAGTTTTGTTTTTTTGTTTGTTTTTTGATCTTCATGGATAAAAGTTGCGCGGTGTGGGAGATGAACTGTTTTTCACCTTCTGAGGTGAGGCAGAAGATGAAGCCTGTGAGCACAACTCAAGGTGATCTTTTCTAGGTTAAACAAAAAATAATAAGTTGGTAGTAAAAAGGGGTAAAGGTCCGCACACTGTCTGTAGGATCGTCCTCAGGAGGCCAACAACAGCAAAACAACACTAGATGTCTCCGGTTAAAAGGAAACACAACGCTGGAGCCACAGCATTCTTATTAAATTAATGTTTTTCTATACAATCTACATTGTACTGTTGTTTAATACTGTTTGTTTCTTTTCAGATTGTCAGTGACTGTTCTGCAGTGTAATTTGCTCAGTCAGGCCTGTGGTTCATGTGGTGAATGTGCATTAAATAAAAACCATTTATACTGTGTTGCATACAGATATTTGGTACAGGATTGTGCTTTGTGTTTTCTTTGTTGTTAATCTTTATTGTACACCTGCTGTCAGCTGCTGTGCTTCCTTTTGTCTGGAGCTGTTTTGTGTCTTTTCTTTCTTTCTCTTTGCCCGATGAAGATCCTGCAGATCAAAATGTTTGGAGGTTTAAATTATTACACTGTGCAGACCTTTCCTCCTTTTCTGAAGTGGAGTGTACCAGAAAAAGTTAGAGAATCGCTGCCCCGACCTTAACTTTAACCCTAAAACTAACCCCAGGAAAAACGCCGGGCGATGCTGCGATAAAACAGGTGAAGTCGTGTCAAGCAGCACAGAGCAGGTGAGGAGGGCAGGAAGTCAGACGCAGGAACAGCGAAGAGAATCCAGTCAGTTTTCAAAATAAAAGACCCCACACCTGATGTATTCCTGGAGTCTAACAGTCACACCAGCCTTTGAAGGGAGGTGGGAAAAAGCTCTAAGATCTAAAACTCAAAGATGGGTCGACGTGTTTTTATTTGATTTAATCTTTTCACTGACTTTATGATTGTCTGCATGTGAGGCGTTTAGGGGACGTCTGTAAATTACAGCTTCTAATACAGGGGTTTCACACAGTGTGAACGGTGTTGAAATGTCATTAATGTCGCTGTGCTCTGATTGGACAGTGAGCGAACACCAGCGGATGTGTGAGGAGCGTCTGGCTCCTCTGCTCTCGCCGTCAGAGACTCTGAGTGATGAAGAAGCTACCAGGCTGGGGAAGAAAGACCCGGAACAAGAGGTACGACCCCCATCGCTGCCCGATCTGTTCTACGCATGTGTGAGAAGGGCTTCTTCCTGTTCCTTTCACAGTAAAAGTCCTCAACGTATACAGTCTGCCTGCTGTACTCCTGCAGTAGAAATAGCTTTTGTACTATTTTTAGTATTATTTTAGTGGTACTGTGACAGTAACACAGTCATAGAACAGATCAGGTTTCTGTTACAGATCCAGTTCTCTCCTCCTACCTGTCTGTCTCTTCCTGCCTGTGTCTCCGAGTGTCTCACCTGTCCGTCGGTGTGTCCAGGTGGAGAAGTTCCTGTCCGCCAACACTCAGGAGCTCAGCAAAGACAAGTGGCTGTGTCCTCTGAGCGGGAAGAAGTTCAAGGCTCCCGAGTTTGTGCGCAAACACATCCTGAACAAGCACGCCGACAAGGTCTCCGGCGTCAGGCAGGAGGTCGAGTTCTTCAACAACTTCCTGATGGATGCCAAAAGACCCGCTTTACCGGAGAACAAGCCCCTCCCACCGCCGTCACAAGGTTCTGTTTCTGGAACCGGAGCCTGACTCTGTTTTCTGTTCTGTTAACCCTGCTGCTTTTTCAGATTCTGACATTTTTCCTTCTCTCCTCCTTCAGCTGCTCCTCCCGGTTTGCTGGCATTTCCCGGTCAGTCGCCACAGCAGCAAAGCCTTCTGGGATATCCACCTGGAGTCAGACCGCCCATGCCCGGCTTCCCTGGTACATACACAACATATAGAATATAATAAAATGTCAGTGTCTGACCTCACAAATGTGCTTCTGGAAGAATGGTCAAAAATTCCCATAAACACTCCTAAACCTTGTGGAAAGCCTTCCCAGAAGAGTTGAAGCTGTTATAGCTGCAAAGGGTGGGACGACGTCATATTAAACCCTATGGATTAAGAATGGGATGTCACTCAAGTTCATATGTGTGTGAAGGCAGATGAGCGAATACTTTTGGTAATATAGTGTAATTTACTTCATAAAACTACTTAATTTTTTTATATTCATCTTTAATTTTACTTGAAATTAATTATTACAATTAAAATTTTCACTTAAATTTTTGCTTCTCTGTTTTATTTAGATTTTAAATTATTGAGCTCCATGTTTTATGTAGTTTATATTTTACTGACATGTTTGTTTTGTCATATTTTATTTTATTGAGCTTTACGTTTATTCTACTCAAGTTTTTTTTTGTTTTTTTTATAGTTTTAGCTGCTGTGACACGGGACTTTACCAAGTTTTGGGACAAATAAAGTAAATATCTTTATCTGAGACAGATAAAGACAGACATACAGTTACGTGGGACTGTCGGCTGTTCTGACCCTAATCTGGGTTCCTTTGTTCTAATCTGACAGATTGAAAGTGTGATGAATGTAGGGATTTTGTGTCATTAGTTTTTCAAAGGGCTGCTGGTTTCTGTGTGTTGATGGTAGAGATGGAGCCATTGTGATATTCTGGGCTGATGTTTTTTCAGTTTATTTAGTTTTTGTTGTCATTTATTCCGTCCTTTCTACAAAGGAAACAGAGAAATCTTCGATAAAGTAAAGTCGTCATCACGCCATCTTTAAACTCGGCTCAGACCTGATGATGAGCATCAGTTTAGAAAAATGCAGATTAACACAGCTTTACTTTTTCATTGCAGTGAAGCAGACATTTAAAGTGTGTGTGTGTGTGTGTGTGTGTGTGTGTTTTAGGCGGCGGACTCCACCACCCTCCCAACCAGTTTGGAGCGGGCCGGGGTAACTATGACAACTTCAGAGGTCATTTAGGAGGTGGCGGTGGGTTTTCTGGGAAACAGCGAAACAGCAGGTAGAGAACATATGGAGCGACGACGTCAGAAATGTATTGATCGTATCAGTTATCTCATATTGTGTGTGTGTGTTTGCAGGGGCGTGCGAGGCGACCCCCGAGCCATCATCGAGTACAGAGACCTCGACGCTCCAGACGACCTCGACTTCTTTTAAGCTCCAGAAGTCACCAGACTTTTTTTTTTCTAAAAAAAAAAAACAAAGACTTTTTTTATTCCTACATTTCCCATGATGCCGCTCCTCCTCCTCCCTTTGTCATTTTTTTCCAGATAGGACAGAAACTGTAGAGCTGTGTGTGTGTGTGTGTGTGTGTGTGTGTGTGTGTGTCAGCAGGACCAATGCTACCGTCAGTTATTGATGATGATGATGACGATGATGCTCTGATTCGTCCCACTTTTCCAATAAAGACCAATACTGAAGGACTGATGAAGGCTTGTGTGCTGCTGTGGGAGGAGCTGTTCTCTGAGTCATGTGCCATGTAGCCTTTTACACCTGTGTGGTGTCAGTTCTAGGTCTGATCTAGAACCAGAACCTCGTATTTACACTGAAAGCAGAAAAAAGGTGTGTGTTCTCCCACAGTCCAAAGGCGTGCTCATTGGGTTAATTGGTAGGTGCGTGTCTCTCTCCGTGATGGACCCCCACCTCTGACCCAACAACAGCTGGATAGGCTCCAACCTGAAGTGGTTCAGGAGCTTAATGGACAGATGTTCTGGGGTCCTCCAGTTTGGCAGATAGCTCTGAAGTCCTTATCACATACAGAGATCCCCAGAAACACTGAGGATATTTTATAGCAGACTAAAGAAGAAATAAAACATCTGCGGTCATCACCTAAACGCTACATCCAGCATCCAAACATGAAGACTCCACCCGTCTCTGCTTCTCATCAAACACAGAGCACCTACACTCATTCATTCATTCATTCATTCCAGCTCCCACAGCAAGTCCAGGTCCAGCTGAAGAACAGATGAGTTTTATTCGTGCTGCAGGAGGCAGATGGTTGATGGTCCAATATGTGGTAACCAGAAGCTTTATTTAAAGACTGAGGCATACATTTAATCTGAGTTTTGTAAATGCACTTCAACATAATTCACTAACCAGAAACACTTGCTGAAATACTGATGACAAAGACATCACATCATATAAAGATTTTTAATCAGTTTCCATCCTGTTCATCAGAGAGTTCACATTAGAAGCTAAATGCATGGAAGGAAGGTTAGGAAAGTGAAATCTGAGGAGAGGACTGGAAATCAGCTCGTGCTGTCACTCAGACGGTGAATACAAGCCTCAGACTAACACACTGTGACGGGTTAATGTGAACATCTGGAACTCCTGCCAGCAGACAGATGTAGTACATGCACAGAGGCTAAAGGAGCAGCTTCACTGAGTTTGGCAGAAAGATTCAAGCATTTTGCAAAGAAGTCAGAGTGATGTGAGACAGTTGTTTCAGTTAGTACTTCCACTTTGTAAAAGATTTGGATCTGAAACGTGTGTGTGTGTGTGTGTGTGCAGGGTACTGGTTACACAATGAGACACAGGTGGAGACAGTAAGGTAGGGCAGATAATCACAAAGTAGGGAAGACACAGAAGGAAAAGCAATTACCAAAATACACCAGAAAGATGAAGGCATGAATACAGAGACAAGGCGGACGGAGTCAAAACGGAAACACTGAACAGGGCACTTTACATGTGAGGAATAACAATCAAACAGCTGTCTCATGAGCTCCAGACATGAAACACATTATATGATACAGACTGAAAATCACCAGCAATGAAGAAATTATTTGCCTTGTCATTTTGTACTGTTTCTCAGCCTGTCTGCGCTCCAGTGTTGGCCCCTGTGTGTTTGGATTTACTTTGTAGAGACTCTAACAGCCAGAAATGAGTGTTGTGTCTTTTTTTCCTGCACTCTGCCTCTCAGCATCCTGTATTTGCGTTCTCACCTTTGCTACACTAGTGATTGTTAACCAACAGGTTTTCATAGGTACTTTTGGGTTGGGCCAGCAGAGGTGCTCATGAAAAGGTAACAGAGAAGACTTTGGGATAAAGAATCCTCTTCCATCAGCCTTTTGTATACTGGTTAGAATCTGTTTCTGCTGAATTCTCAGACAAGCTGCACTCAACATTTTAAAGTCAAGGCTGAACTGGATCCCTGTACTCGGGTCCTAGGATATCAATTCAATTCAATTCAGTTCAATTTTATCTATATAGCGCCAAATCACAACAATAGTCGCCTCAGGGTGCTTTATATTTTAGGGTAAAGACCCGGCAATATTAGAGAGAAAAGCCCAACAGTCAGACGACCCCCTATGAGCAAGCACTTAGCAACAGTGGGAAGGAAAAACTCCTTTTTAACAGGAAGAAACCTCCGGCAGAACCAGGCTCAGGGAGGGGCAGCCATCTGCCGTGACCTGATCGGGGGTAATTTTATCCATTATTAATTAATGAATTAGTTATCATCATACATACTCATTTCCCATAGAAAATAAATCACAGTTGTGAGTTCAATTAAATCTGGTCCTTTATATATAAAAAAGTCAAACATGCAAGCCTGTATAAAGTTAAAATGTAGACACTGACTAAAACTGCCAAGATGGATTTCTGCAAGAAATATTCAATCACTGAAGTAAAAACTGTACTGCTGCTAATGGATTGCATTGGATAGTTCTAAGTGTTGACAAAGCGTAAGACACTTAACTTGGTTAAAATTTAAATTTTAAATTATACTACAGTGGTTGCAGAGGCTCATGGGTATTGTAGTATTTAGAGCCATTCTGGAAAAAAAGCTTAAATAATTATGACAGAAACGCTTAATACATGTTCGAATAAAACACTAGTTTACCTTCACACTTTTGCAGCTCTATAGAAGGAATGATGGAGGATATATAGATACATATAATAAAGTCCTATAACATTTCTTACAAAATAAGCAAATAAACCAAACACCTACACTGTTAATAAATTAGCTGATCGACAGAATGGTTAATGGTTTTAGTTGTTTTCAGAGAAGAAAATGCAAAACAGTACATTGTTAAATAGGCTACGTGTATAAACTATATGTCTTAACTGTATGGCAAACTGAATTTCTTTGGTTTTAGACTGATTGTCGTACAGAAAATATTTTTTCATGCACCTGGTGAGCGCTCACAAACTATTCTGCTTATTACAGTGTAACTTGCTAATTCAAAATGAGTGAAACTGAGAGAGATATGTGCATGATCAGACAGCATCCAGTCGGGTAGATGGGCCAGTGTCCAGTCGGGCTGCTTCAGACTCACTCAAAGGTAATGGTTGACTCCATTTCAACCGGGGGTTAGCACCTTTTCTGCCTGCTCGACACTTTGCTTCTGTGGTATAACTACATTACTAAAGTGATGCCACATTGTCCTAACGCTGGCTTTGCTACAGTTTTGTGTCAACCTTGCAACAACTAGTTATTTAAGGTAAGTTAACTTAACATTATCCACCGTATCACTTGTGAAGACGTGAGCCAGCATGTTATAACACTGTTGATGTAAAGTTAGGGTTAGCTTTACCCAACGTTAGCTAAGGAAATGTTTAGCTGTAATTTCTGTGGAAAGGTGTTGAGACAGGTAAGATAGAAAGGTTGTGGTCTTTATGGCAAACTTCATCGAAATGAACTGCATTGTTTATCTAAGTGCTTTAGCTTTATCATCTATTTTACTCTAAATGGGATCATAATTTACAAAATGAAACATGTTTCATTTTGAAGATTTTAAACTACTGACATAAGACATGAAATCATCAAGAAAGTGTTTGGTGAAGTCATAATTCAAGTGAGCAGTGGGGTCATTTTTCTCGTAAACCTTAGAACAATCTGACCAGAGCAGTTGCCCCCTGGTGGTCATTGCAAAGAATGCAGGTTTAAGGCACTTCCACATTGGCAGCGTCCATGTTTTATAGTCAGTCTATGTGCAATGTCACATCACTCAGGCCACAAAATTTACAACAACTGCATCACTAAGTCTAATGTGCACTAGACACTCACAGAAATGCATGATCCTGCACGGTGCAAACAACATTTAGAAGAGCTGTAACATCATAGTTGGTCAATCACAGATAAAATCACTGCAGAATAAACAGAGAACACGTAATACATGAAGATTAATCTCTTTATTATATACACTCATCATTATATCAATACCATTATTATTCATCATTAGGCACCTTATATGTAGACAGATTGGGGGAAGAGACTTCGTTCACATGCCTGTTACAAAAGCACTCACAGCAGACTTGGACCATGCTGTCAACTGGGCAGAAAAAAATCTGATATTTGTTCTCTACTTAGATTGTGTTTGAGGTGTCATTTGTTTACATGTATTTCTGCATAACCAATGTGAAACATGTCAATGGTTGTGAGTATGTTTACCGTTAACTGATTTAACAAATGCACGTGCACTGTTTATATTGTCGCTGTTTGTATGTGCTTGTGCATTTGTTTACACACAAAGTCTGTGTCCTCGTATGCATTTTGCATTTTGCTCGTATGCATGTGTGAAAGTGCTTGTGCAATAACGGTGTGTGAGGTTTGCACTGGGGTTCTCTTGTGTGGCAGTGCACTGTGTATCAGCGTCTGTGAATACGTGCCAAACCTCTTACAAGTACTACAAGTCTAAGGGCTCTGCCAGTTCAGGCAAGTCCCCAGACACCTTGGCATAGGTGCCACATCTCAAGCTGGTTCAACCTGGGATATCAGAGCCAACAGAAACTGTGGAAACTTTCCCCTCATGCCTCTGGAGTTAAATCTATTCCCTTGCTTCCCTCCCTGCAAGTAGGGAACACATACTCTGGAGAATATCAATACAAAATCAATATTTTACTCCCTACACCCTGGGTTATCATAGTGCTGCAGTCTGGCATATAGATCACTAAGACACAGTGCTACATTTGTTATGCAGTGGAATGCCTGCAAGCAAATTTCAGCCTTGACCCAATTTTATTTTTTTTTTTAAATTTGGGAAAATTAATTTCAAAGACACTTTGAGAGGAAAGGAAATATATGTTGATACGAACACTTTGAATAATCCTTTACAGCCACACTGAAGTGCACAACTAAAAGTGAGTTAGAAAGCAGAGTGCTTTCTTTACTGGGCTACCATCAAAAATGATGAAATTCTATGCAAGTGTTTCATATACTGTAAGATCACAGAAGTCAGGGCTGATTTTTTTCCTACCAAATTTTAAGAATGCCTGGACATTTGCTTTGTCAGGTCCTCGTGTGCTTTTGACCATATCCAAACATGTTTTCCCTTTCTCGTCAAGAAAGAAAAGACTTGCCAAGAGTTAGATAAGACTGGTACCACTCTCATGTCCATTAAATATTAAGCTGCAGTGCTAAGCCTAGCAAACTGATTGGAAACAGAGGAGCAGCTAGCATTGCTCTGTGTAAACGTAAAAAGACCAACTTCTAGCTTCTCTAGAGCTCACTAGTTAACACTTGTATTTCATTTGTTTGACAAGTCTTCCTCTTTTCTACAGATTTTAAAGCTTTAGAAGTGCTGGTAGATGGATTCTGTTATATGCCAAGCTAAGCTAATGGGCTGCTGGCTGGAGCTTTCTATTTACTGGACAGACATGAGAGTGGAATTGATCCAATCATTTAACTCTTTAAACAGAATAGGTAAGCTGTTTCACCCATTTCAAGTCTTTATTCTGACCTATGCTGTCATCTTTTTCATATTTAGTTTTATTCTTATTACAAGAAAGCAAATTGACATGTTTTGCAAAATCTCTTAACCTCTTGCCAGTTAGAAGTTAAACTGAATAGTACTTCCTTTTTTTTTATTTTTGCTGTGCTGAGCTAGAGTTGAGAGTTGTACATTAATATACTGCTATGACAAAGATATTAGAGATACTTAGTTACTCACAAATGACTAATGGGTGTAATATCGTTAAGACCTGGCACCTTTCTGAGCTAACAAGCTATCCCCGAGCCAATGCTAGGTAAGTTAGCCACATGTTTCTAGCTTTTTACTGATACAAGAACACCTTACAGGTTGTGCAGGTTGTGATATGTTTATCCCCACCTGTTTTCACTTAGAGACTACAAGTGGAGTCCTCATTCATCTGATTGCTTTTTTTTTTCAGGTCTTCTAATTTGTAATCCAAAAATTTGTTTTTTTTTATTGTTTTTATTTGCAGTGAATGACACCTCCATGAATATATTGACTGCTACTGGTTCTTGGACTCATGCTAGGAGGTGTGAAATTTTAACATACAAGCAAGGAACTCTACACAGCAACCTTTTACCACTTCAAACTGTTTCTCCAAGTTTAGTTATGGACATTTACCAAAGAAAAGGAAATCAAGTAGTAGAGAAATCAAACTTAAAGGAAGCTTCAGCCCGCCCCTTCCTCGTCTGTTGTAGCCTTGACAGACACGGACACAGCACCTCCACCCAACCGTGAAATAACCACTTGTGTTTTGGCCTGAACAACTCCATTGCTATGTGGCTGTCACCACACACACAAACACACCCAAGTGCGCGTGCGTGCACACACACACACACACACACACTCCCCGTGGTTTTTGTAATCTTGGAGGACCAACTGTATGTCCCGAAGAGGTGATCAATACTATTCAATCTGCTTGCAAGTCTTTGCTGCATTAGTCCATGGCTGCTATCCAAACAATGAATGGCTGGACACAGAGGGACCTGTGTACAAATGGAATCCCATTAAAAAGTGATGGCTCTCAGGGGTTGACCCCCCCCCCCCCCCCCCCCCCCCCCCCCCCCCCCCCCCCCCCCCCCCCCCCCCCCCCCCCTCCCCCCCTTCCTCCCCCCCCCCCCCCCCCCCCACCTGCTC
>VUQI01059939.1:27130-42027 GCA_015106735.1 Paratilapia polleni
GGGGGGCTGTATATACTCAGTAGATAAATCGGTGTGGAAGTGCAATAAAGCCTCCCTCTCAGCGACATAACCAATCGCCATGAAAGAAAATTTCATTTTCCCCTCTACTGAAAACTTTTGGAAGCACTTTAATTCCTCTTGAGTGGCTCTGGGATTTCAAGTTTAAACTAATTTGCCTGTCTGGTAATTAAATAAGAAATCAGTTCTACAAACAATTAGTTCTGCCGGTGCATCCAAGCTAGTTGAGTGTGCAAGTGCTCGTGTGTGCATACAGTTGTGTTCAGGCACATTTCTGAGCGTGTTTGCTGTGTGGGTGTAAGAAAATCACTTTCTCTGAGAGTGATTGCTTTCTTTGCTTTGTGAATTTGAAAAACAGAAAAATGTAGGCACACCTTAACATGTCGTCATGTTAATAACTCTGTAATTCATCAATACAAGACATTTCTAGCATAAACAGGAATACTGCAGATTGTTATCAGTGTTGCTGATTACCTAAACAAACCACCCAATTTAGAAATTCTCACTACTCTCGCAATATTCTAGCAAGAAAGCTGAGGACCTGAATCGAGAGTGTCATCAGGCAGACAATCTTGAGGTATTTTATGCAAAATAAATTTTGGCATAGCCTGCTTTCCTCACACTGCCTCATCTCCATCTGCTTTCCCTTTTCCATATATTCCCCACAATGTATTTGAACAACCTCTAGAGAACAGGTACGCACTTGTTGGTTTCAGTTTGTGTGGGAGGAGAGAGCAATACAGATAATGATAGCAACATTATAGTAACTGCAATAAAACAAGTATCTCCAGGCAAAAAAGGGAGCACTATTTCCCCTACTAATGTTTGGCTGCACTTCCATGAGACATGTTGTTTATTGTCAGTGGGGGAAATTAGCATCTGCACTCTCTTGTAAGGTTAACCATGCACAATTGTTGCATGTCAGCACATAATGCTGAGCGTACATTTGCCTTAAAGCTGCACAAATAAATATTTTAAACAAACAAAATTATTACGTGTGATGTACTCTGTACAATGCCTGCCCAGAACACAAACTGTAACTGCAATGTAAACAAATGAGTTAATTTTGTTCTTGTTATACTTTTGACTGATGCAATTAATTACAGTGGAAGACAGCTCATGCCAATATTTCACTCTTGTGATATCTGCAAAAACTGCTTCTATAACTCCTAACAGGTCACTGTTGGCTTTCTTATAGTATAAGGCAGTGCACAGTCATCATGTGCTGACACTGAAAATATTCTCACCAGTCTCTCACACCCTCTCTCCTTCAAAGTAAATCACCTGAAGTGATTGTGTATTCCTGGTACGCCGTCTGCCCCTGCTGACTCTGTAGCATTAAATGTGTATTTACCAGCTAGGGGTCTGAATATGTGACGAAGCTCCTGGTTTCCCAGCGGGACCATACCTGCCACAGCTACACCACATCGCCCTTGAGCTAGACACCTTAACCTTAGCACAGCACACAGGCGGATCGCATCAAATCGACTGTGTGTAAATGGATATAATGTTGGTGTCAGGGTGTGTGGGTCCCAGTGGATACAGAGGGGACACCTGCAGGCAATGAAGGAGCCATATGATGAATATTAATCATCATATGTGCTGTATATCTGGGGAGAGATTGTTGTGAGGTAACACATCAGGCGACTTTACCATATACATTCATCAGTAGTGCCATATCTGCTGCTGCAATAAGGCAGCACGCTCTAGCATCCAGTCAAAGAACCGTAGTTAGAGCTTTATGTGTGCATGCCCAAGTGTGTTTAAATTACACGCACATTACACTGCATGTGACAGTGGGGATCCTACTGTGCAAGAGGCTAGTGCTGCTCTCTGGTGTACATCTTTTCGAGGCACACACATCTCTGGATAACACACTCTCCAGTGCCTACCTGTAGCTTCGTAATATGTTTGGGTCAACAGACATTGGTAACGCAGAGGGAGGCTAATGTGAAGCAGATAGTGTATCTGCTTCACTGCTGGCAACCATCAGCATTGTTTGCTAGATGTATTAGACACAGTTGGTGAACAACGCTAGCCTAGCTGCACCCATTTGGATACAGTTTTAAGACATCTGACACACTTGAGATGTGATGTGGCTCTTATAGAAGCCACATCACATCTCCAGCCCAGAAAGGCTTTGCATTGCAATAAACTCCCGAACTCTTTTTTTTTTCCTTTTTCCAAATAAGTAAGCAGTTAATAGTGAATATTAATTTATTACTATGTCTCTTTCGTCATGTTTCAGGGTGTCACACATGTAAAGGTTGTTATATGAGAAATGTTCTCCATCAGCCAGGTTCCAGATCTGAGAAACAATGCCTTTATTTCTTTTCAGTCAATTTGAAAAGGTCTTGTGTTAAGCTAATTAGAAACTACAACCTGAGTTAGAAATCGGAGCGCTTATTACCAATGAGAATGTTATCTTCTTGTGTCAGAGGGAAGAACAGGGCAACACAGGTTGTTTTCATTCAATTTACAGAAAAAAAACAACTACATGTTTATTGTCAGTATATATATATATATATATATATATATATATATATTTGTCATTTACTAATGATTTATTAAGGCAAAACAACAACCCCTCCCTAACAAAGAAAGGCACACATTGGATGGAACAGTAAAGTGAAACAACTGAGTCTGATTTTCAGGCTCTATTATGAGTGAAACTTTAATTTTATCTCTTTTTTTTCCATTTACATTGTTTTTTGTCTGTTGATTGTTTGGAAAATAAAATGTCAGAAGGTTGTGCAAAACAGCCCGTTGCAATTTCTCAGAGCCCAGTGTGGCTTTAAATGTCAGTAAGTCCTCAACCTAAACACAAAAGGATTTAGTAAGCAAAAAGTGGCAAATGTTCAGCATATTTGAAGGCCCATACTGTATTATGCATTAAAATCAGGAGAATTACAACTAACAATACACATAACAAAACTTCACAGATCACAGATCATGAATGGACTGATGGCCTAAAAATACATTTGACCCATCACATTCAATTTTAAACGGGCGCATAAAGCTGCATCCAGACTGGAAGCGATTCGCAGCGACATGAACAATATTTGGTGACTTCACGCGACTACGAGCAAAATAACTGCTGACGACGTGAAGTGGGCATAACACGAGAATAACTTTTCTCAATTTCCAGGTGAGCGACTGAAGAGACTACCAATGAGAGTGAAGAATACTGTTGATTGACATATCACCTGGTAGTAAATACATTAGAGGGTTACCTAGGAAACCAGAACCTGGAATGTCTGCAAGCCACCAGCCATCAGCTTTAAAGCGATGTGCGACGAGCGAATCACTTCCATTGTGGACGCAGCTTTAGAAGACCACACAAGTTGTCCTTCACAGATAAAAGCAAGACTGTAGTAGACGACTATTGCAGTGTATAGTGGAGTCTACTATTGTAGGAGCAAAATTCTGTTTATGCCGAAGTACTTGAGTGCAATAGGTGTCAACTGTTTTTTTTGTTTTTTTGTTTGTTTGTTTTTTTAACTGAAACTGGTCTCTTTGGGAAGTGAAAGTGAAGAGAGGGAACATTTGCACAAATGATGACTAATCGCCAAAGCCTTGTTCGCACACGCCCCCCACAAATAAACGTGTCACCTGTTTTCACCGCCTACTTGACACTGAGTAATCACACAGTGAGAGACATCTGCCATGTTACTGGATGGCAGTGTTTCATCCCACATCCATCCCAGCCAATTGAGAGGGAGAAAATGAGTGCCACAGGAAGCAGTGTGGGATTAGGACTGACCCCTTAACACCAAGGGCCTACATCAGGTTTTCCTTATCTATGTATTAAGAGGCAAGATAAGAAACATTATCCTAGAGAGCATTCCACATCTTGGGTGTGAATGTATTAAAGTGTCAGGTGTGAACCCTTTTGGCCTTACAGAAGGATACCTGCTATGGTCACAAATAATATACTAACTGGTTGCCAAGGACAAAGGGAAGGATGCAAAAAGAGTGAAGTGGCTTTGTAGAGAAAAACAACATCAGGAAAAAGGAACAGCACAAAACAGTTTTGCAGATGGAGGCAAAGGAGAAAGGAACCACCTAAAAACATGGGCAGGGTGGGAAGGTGAAAGAAAGTACGGCTGGAGCAAAGTATTAAAGGAATGTGGCAAAGTGGGAGGCACGCAAAGCATTAGAACAAGAGAGCAGACTCAGTATAGCTTTTGAAAATGACTTTGGCTAATATGTGTGGCAGATGGTTCATGTAGAATTAAAACACAAGCAGAACACCAAAAAGTAAAGAGAATCAAAGAAAAGTGTTTCAGAGTCTAGTTGCTCCATGTCCCTGTGTGTTCTTCTACAATACCTCTACCTAACCACACTATGTATGCTAAAATAAACACTGAATAATTCAGAAACGCTATTTGACCCAGGTTTGCAGTGGAGTAGGCTATATCAATAGGATCAGATGAAATTCAGGTACGTTGGATATGAGCCAGTACTCTAATGAAGGGCTATTATATATCCTTCTGATAACAAGTCTGGCTTTACTGCTTCTTCAAGTGTAAGGGTAAGTCTGGGGAAAGATGACTGAAGTACAGACAGAAATGCAAATCTTTTTTTTTTTTTCCTTAAACATCCACTGTATGATAATCGCATCTCTACAAGAAATGAGATGCTTTGAGAAAACTTGAGGATGCCTAATTACCAACCTGAGGAGAAAGGGTAATTCATTTCAGTGGCCATGAGTGTGTGTGTGTGTGTGTGTGTGTGACACAGGAGACCTGCTTTTTTCTTTCATGAAAATACATCTTAACACACTTATTGGTTTCTTTTGCCACTCGGGGGTGAGCAGTTAACACAACACTGACATAATTATTGTGAGAATTTGATGTGATGAACGTATTGCCTATTTCTATATTCAGCAGACACACAGCAGCATTTGCATTTATTTGAGGTTGTGCTTGCAAGAAATTTTTAATTCAAATATTCACTTCACTTTTAGCTGTGTTTTGGTTTCCAGCAATTCCGGAGGGAAATATCGGATTCTTTAGCTGCTAAATGCTGCACTTCACAGGCTAGTTGCTAGGTTTGTCTACTATACTGAAAAAAGTTCTCTGGTGCTGCTGGAAGTGATGATAGAGGTGAGACTAGTCCAAAACTGTACTGCAATGCTGTTTTGAAACATATGTAAAATAAGGCATATGTAAGTCGTTGCCTCCAAAAATTCTTTTAGGATGAAAAAAGTGAGTAAACACACTGAATTAATCCAAAAATTTCAATTGAGTATTAAGGAAATCAGATTTAATTAAAAAAAAAAAAAGCATGAACAGAAAATCAAATTTGAATAATACAAGATGCTTAAATGCTGCAGCAGGATATAACTGCACATAGTAATTTACATCGGTAATTACCAGGAATGCAAAAGTTGAAACATTTTGCATATAAGCAGTGGCCCCATGTATATGCTGTATGTTTCAGACACTAAGAGTAAAATGTGCTTTCAGAAAGAATACCATCACTAGATTTTATCAGTTAGGCCTCAGTCACACAGGCCTAGAGACTGGTTACTGACTCCCGGGCAACTGCCAGTCGCTCAGGAAAAGTGTGTATTCTGCGAGCGATTGGTGAGTGGTTTCTGGAGGTTGCTGGCAGTTGCTAGCATGAAATCGGTTGCAAAAAGGTATACGGTCCTGCACCGAAAACCTCCTTGCCATTGCTTTGGTCGCTACCAGGTTGCCACGGTTGCCTGTAGTTTGCATACGCTGACTTGGCTGCAAACACTCAAACTATTCACCAAGCGACTGTGAAACTGTGAAAAAGTGTGACACAAACCGGAAACGGAGAACGTTTGGCTTCAAAGTAAAAGCTGCGCCTTTTGAAATGTGTTGGTTGGCACAACTGTTATTTTGAAGGCAAACCTTCTTTGTTTCCAGTTTGTGTTGCACTTTTTCAAGTTTCACTACAGCTTGGTGTTAGGATTTGGGGCAGGCTGGGGTCTTTTCTCTGTGTCTCTCTCTGTCTGTTCTCAAGTGGAGTAGTGGGTGGATTACCTGAGCCACCGCCCAGGGGTGGAGCTGTATTTTCCTGGGCTTGCTGCACGCGCTTGCAGCTCATTATGCCATCAGTGTTGTGTATTTAAGAACCGGGTGTGGCAGTGACTATGCCAGATTGTTGCTTCCATGATGGTGGTAAATTGGCCTTCTTTGTTCGACACCCATCCACACAACCTCCAGCATCCACTCACCAACCTGCCAGGAAACACACATTTTCCCCTAGCGACCGGTGGTTGCCGACCGGTCTCTAGGCCTATGTGACTGAGGCCTTAACGTAAGTGCAGAAAACTGGAAAAAACACAGTATTCATCATTCATGTAGCTATCCATGTGCTTTTTCTTATGAAATTTTGTATGTTTTTGTTAACAGGCACTTCAGTGTGCATGTGTTTAAGATTAGCAGCCATGAGGTAATGTATCAAAGGCAGCAAGCTAACAATCTATGCTTCAATGCCTCTTTAAATGAATCATCTGTCTCACCGAGAGAGCACAAGGCACTTTAGAAAAATCTACTTGACCTGCTCTATAAGAGCACACAGAAGTAAAGACAATTGTGCGCTAAACCCACTACCAGTGAACAAAAGGATTTCATTCTTCATTACCGGTGGAGGAGAAAATTAGTTTGTCTTCATGCACCAGTGGTGGCGAGGCAAGCAAGTAGCGTACAAACCACACTGCACCTCAGTTTGACAACCAAATAACCAGAACGGCTTCAGAAATGGAACCAAATAACACACTGATCCTGCACAGCAAAGGGCCATCGCTGGCAAGCTAACTGTGATTCAGACAGTCAGTTAGAGGGAGTTGATAGACAAATAAGGCTTGCCGCCCTCATCTCTTTATCTTCTTGTTCTGTTTAAGACTGCAGTTGCATGATTGATGGCTGAATGCAGGCCTTAATTTGTAGGAGGTGAAAAGATAGGGATTACAATGCCTGACAAAACAGGAACAAAGGAAGAGGAGATATAGATTGAAGGCAGGAGGAAAATGGAGATGTGAAGATCCATTGTTAATCCTCAGCAGAGATAGAGTGACATTTGTTGGTGCAGCAGAACAGTGACGTCTGGTTAAATACTGCAATACATATATACTCAGTGGCATTCTTTTAGTGCAAAGTTATTTTTTAAATCATATTCATCCAGTCAAGATCAGTGAATATTTGAAATAGTAAGGCTTATATTATGATTGATGCAAATGCTAGTTGCCATGGTAATCAATGCCAAAATCTGCATTCAAATGCTTACTTTTATTGTTCAAGATTATGTCTGAGCTGTTTGACATTTTGTCCTTTACGTTAAGACTCTTGCATTCATGCACACAGTTACGATGATTTTGGCTAGTGAGTACTGAGCTGATGATGATGTCCATAAACGCTACGTGTATATTGTGTATTTGCAGAAGAACAGAAGAAGTACAGAAAAGAAGAGGTTTGCTCCAGTGAAGTTTGTACTTTGTACTTTCTTACGAGACATTTCATGGCCTTTTTCTGCCACAGACAAAATACAGCTCAAAGAGATAAGTCTTATAACTCCTAAAATAGAGAAATGGACTTGTCAGAGGAGACTGCTGTTTTGGCTTATAATGCTCCGTTCAGTGTCATCAGTTGCCACCTTCCCTTCCAAATCCTCCTTCTCTATTCCCTCTAAACTTCACTCAATTTCTGTTTGCAGTTCCTTCTTTCCCCTTCACTAAATACTTCATTTTCAAAATTGGCCCCAGCTCTTGTTTTATCCCACATTTGAACATACTCAGAGCATCAAATACTGACGTTTTGTCAAAGCCACTACTGGCATCTCACAGATATGCAGAAGGTGTTCTTTGGCACCGGTGCCAAGATGCACCAGCTTTATGGGACTCCTAACTCTCCACATAGAGGCTCTGATTGTGGCAATACAATTAAACACACCGGGTAAGCGTCATTTTTCAGTGTGGAGGATTACTGGTTTGAGGAGGCATGTGAAGTGCCTTAAGATCAGCAAGTAATTTGTAGTGCCTAAGTAAAAAGTGAGTGAAAACAAAGCAAAATAAAGTGCCCCAATTGCAAATTTTATCACTCTTTTATAACAGGACCATTATTATAAATATAGCTGGTGTTGATGCATCAAAGGCAATCGTGTGTGTGTGCAACGCCATTGGCTTCTGATTCTGATTGACAGAATGGCAGTTTTTGACCCCCTGGTATGAGACTGTGTTGTTCCAACTACTATTAAATATTCTCTGTTGCTGCTATTTTTTTCCTCCTTAAGGTTCCCCCATTTCTTGTCTGCCGTACATTTAAGAGGAGTAGCTGGCAGGTAATTACTTTCGCTTAAAGATCTTTATCTAGGTGTAAGTGTGATAGAGTCACAAGTTAAGGTGCCTGTTTAAAGATCATTTGCAGCACACTCATCACAACACCACTGCAGAATCTGTGAGCACGATTATTTACCCAAATGTGTGTATTTTTTGTTGCGCAGACAAGCTCAGTCTTCAAGACACGCATAATCACTTGCACTTTGCTTCAACCCACAATTACAGAAACAGCCACTTCAGGCAATTTGAAAGCAGCCACAATAAACTAAGGTGTTTACATCATCAGAACGCCTTTCCCCTTCAGGAGAAAAGAAGAGAGGAAATTAGTGTCGTTCTTCACATGTCAAGATTAAAGAGCACTGACTTGAGTAAACACGGCCTTTTTGTGTGATACTGATGGAGCCCCTCTTTGGGTTTATTTAAGGCATGTTATCACGTGTGAACAAGTGAAGTCAGTGGATACAGTGTAAGTGTATGTTAAGAAATAAACAGTGGGTTTTGGCTTGTTCTACATGACAAGGCTGCATAGAGAGAATAAAGGGAAAAGCAAGTTAGCAACTTCTCTGTGCAACAGAGCAGTAAAGCAGACTAGACAAATGGCAAATTACTGTATGTTCAGCTGTATATCACCTGAAACACACTACAGGCAAACAACACAACACCAAGGATGTGCTATAAAGTGTCTTCTGCTTAGTTGCAAAGCATTAAACTGAACTTGATTCAACAAGGCTCTGAATTTTTGGCTTGCTTATCATTTCTCTCAGAACTGAAAATGCACAGTGTATGCTGCAGTTTTCCTGTGTAATACTGGGCTGTCAGCTCCCCTGTTTTACTTAAAGCTGCTCCAGCCATATGTTCTCTAGAAAGTGATAGCAAATAGGACTAGTACTAGTATTTGAAGACATTAGTGCAAACTACTTTTTTCAGTCATTAAAGTTTATTCTTAATCTTCTAAGCAGAAGCTTACAGTTGTGGTCAGACTCATCATGGGCATGAATGTCAAGGTAATTTTGGGCTTTTAATGATTTCTTTGAACTGTTCTTTTTCCAGGGTGGAATGATTGGACAGCATACATCTTTGTTGACTTTAAAAAAATAAGAATTAGGTGCACAAGTTTGAATTTATTTTGGATTTTCTTGACCCTACAGACAAACAACACAACTTGTATGCATAATTTTGACCCTTTTCAGGGTCAAAATTATACATACAAGCTAAATATATACATACACCCCTGCTAATATTTCGTTGAATGTCCTTTAGCAAGTTTCACCTCGACCAGAGGCTTTTGGTACCCATCAACAAGCTTCAGGCATAATTCTGGCTGGATATTTGACCACTCTTCTTGGCAGACTTGGTTTATTTTCCTGGCACGGACCCGGTTTTTAAGCATAGCCCACAAATTTTCAATAGGGTTGAGGTCAGGGGTTTGGGAAGGCCATTCCAAAACCAGTTTTGATGTGTGTTTGGAATTATTGTCCTGCTGGAACACCCAATTGTGTCTAAGTTTCAACCATCTAGCTGTTGATCTGAGGTGAAGTTGAAGAATTTGGAGGCAGTCCTCCACCTTCATTATTCCATCCACTTTGTACAATGTACCAGTACCACTGGCAGCAAAAGAGCATGATGCTACCACCACTATGCTTGACAGCTGGTACAGTGTTCTTAGGTTTGAAAGCCTCACCTTTACTCCTCCAAACATACCTCTTTGTCATTGTGGCCAAATAGCTTAATCTTTGTCTCGTTTGACCATAAAACCTTTCTCCATAAACATTAGGCTTGTCCATGTGGGCAGCTGCAAATTTCAGTCAAACTTGAAGGTGTCGATTGTGGAGTAGGGGCTTCTTTCTTGATTGGCAACCTCTCAGTCCATGGCAATCTAAAACTCGCTTCATTGTGGGCAGTGATGCAGGTGCTCCAGCAGTTTCCAGTTCATGGCAGGCTTGATAATTGGTGGTTCCTAAGTTGTTCCTGAGCATCCTAACCAATTTCCTCTCATCTGAGGGTGACAGTTTGGATCTTCTTCCAGACCTTGGTAAAGAACTGACGGACGTGAATAACTTGTACTTACGTACAGTTGTTTGACATGATGAAATGGCTCCAAGAGACCTTCACTGAGTTCCTTGGACTTTCTCATTGTTCTGAATATTGGTCAATCTAATGACTGCTGTCACACAAATCCTTTTTATGCTGGCAAAGAGAAACTACCACTTGTAGTCAATCATGATCACTAAAAGGAAATTAATAGGTCTTGTCAAGGTAAAAGAGATTGTAAAACCTTCAGCACCACTTATTAAAAGATTTAAGTGAATATATGTACAGTATATATTTGAGTCTGTATGTAAAATCCGAAATAAATTCAAACTTGTGCACCAAATTCTTGTTTTTTTAAAGTTATTAAAGATGTATGCTGTACAATCATTGCACCCTGGAAAAAAAAACAAGTTCAAAGAAATCGCTGAAAGCTCCAAAATTACCACGACATTCATGCCCATGATGAGTGTATGTAAACATCTGACCACAACTGTATATACTAACCTCACTTCACAGTCTGTCTTGGATCTTTCACTCATATCATATAGTCATCCTCAGCAGAAAGACTTGGTCCAGTTGGCATGAATTTATAGATGTTTGGATCTCACATACTTTTATACCAATGTGGCTGAAAAGTACTTGAAAAAATGGATTTGAACATCTATAACTCCACAGAGAAATGATCTGACCAACCTAATGTGAAATGATCCAAACTTTCGGAATGAAATGGACGTTCAGATATGATTGTTTTCTCTTCAACACTTCAAACAAACTGTGAACACGACACTGACATGTTATCATATTACTTTTCAAAATGACTTTAGAAAACATTTGCCTGTTTACACACTCAAAAGATACAGAGTAAGATTTGGCAGCATTTAGCTTCTGTTTGGAGCCAGTTTTCTGGCCACCTGGCAAATCTAATTTCAATATTAACTTTTAGCTCTGTTTTCAGTCTCCACCAACACCTTAGGGAGGTATCTGGCTCTTTAGCTGCTACTGCTTCACTATTACTCTGTTGCTCACATCACCCAATAATTTTCACCATCTCTTGACCATATTTGGATTACAGGGTGGATTGCTTATCCAGAGACTGCTGCTAATAGACTTCTTCTTTATTATTTCTCAGACAACTGCATTAAAAATGGTCCAAAATGCACTGACACCAGAAACATGTTTGAAAAGTCGGGTTCAGTTACAGATACCTAGCTGCTATAGTATTGTGCAAAAGTCTTGAGCCACTCCTCATTGCTTTCTAGTTTGCTAGGAAAAGGGCAAATAGGTGCAGCGATTTACTTAAACATATGCAAACATAAATGGAAATACAATATATAAGGCAAAAACAGAGTTGAAAGTCAGTATTTGGTATGACCAACTTTATTCTTCAACACAGCCTGAACTCTCTTAGGCAAGCTTTCTTGTAATTTCTTTAAGTAGTCTTCAGGAATAGTTCTCCAGGCTTCTTGAAGGACATTCAAAGCTCTTCTTTGGATGTTGACTGCCTTTTTTTCTGTTCTCTGTCAAAGTAATCTCACACTGATTAAATAAAGCTTTGGTCTGAGATCTGGGGAGGTCAGTCCATGACTGATAGTGTTCAATTGTGTGTTTTTTATCCAGGTATGCTTTTACTGCATTGGCAGTGTGTTCGGGATCATTGTCATGCTGAGAAATGAAGCTGTTGCCAATCAGATGCTTTCCAGATGGTGTTACATGGTGGATCAAAATCTGATGGTACTTTTCCATGTTCATAATTCCATTGACTTTGACAAGATCTCCAACACCACTGGCTGAAATGCAGCCCCAAACCATGACAGAGCCTCCACCATGTTTTACAGATGGCTGTAGACCCTCAATGTTGTACCTCTCTTCTGACCTCCTCCGTACATATTAACAACAACTTGAAACAAAAATTTCAAATTTGGATTCATTACTCCATAAGACCTGTTGCTACTGATTTTCAGTCCAGTGCTCATGTAGTCTGGCATACCTCAGCCTTTTCTCCCTTTTTCCCTCCCTGAAGAATGGCTTCTTGACAGTCACCCTTCCACTGAGACCATTTCTGATGAGGCTTCAGTGAACAGTAGATGGCTCAGCTGAAGGGTCAGATGCACCTCTCAGGTCCTGTGTCAGGTCTTTGCTGTTTTTTTCCTATTTCTTAAGGACATGACTTTCAGATACTGTTCTCCTGCTGTAGATTGTGTGCTTCTGTTCTCCACTTGTCCAGTTTCCTCAGGCTTTAAAAAAAAACAAAAAAACACTGCACACCATGCCAAGATATGCCAAGTTTTTGGTTAATAGCTCTTTGGGAACCATTACAAGTGACCACTTTCTTGTTACACACACACACACCCAGTTGGACTATCTGCTGAAAAATACTTTAATATTATGTGTGTGAAGATGTGTGTCTGTGCTCAGTTCACTGTTCATTATAACTGAATAATAGTTAGCATGTCTCTCCTTCATTGCTAGTCAGTAAAATTCAGTCAACTAAATGTGTATGCAAATGACTTCAGTAAATCCCAAATACTTTCCCTTTAAAGAAACTTGGCCTAAAATATAGCCCATTGAGACTTATTCCACTTATGTCTGTGCGCTAAACATTAGATTTAGTTTATGAGCTCAGGAGAGAAATAGACCCAGTGCTCCTGCCATGCAAGAATCATACAAGCTCTCAGCCTCAGTACATTTATTCCTCAGGAGATGGTGAGCCGATGTCGCACGACAGTGACATTTTGTACACTCTCTGAGGAATAAGCCGGCAAAAATGAGATGCCACTATGATTAATAACCCTAAAAATATATGCACACAGTAAACTTCAGGTGGCAACAATATGGATCCTATCAAGCGAACAATGACAAAGTTTAGCAATTTTGGCTCCAAGGGTGCAGTCATGCACAACGTGGTGGTAGCCAATTTCTATAAAATGTAATTTTTCAGCAAAAGCATGTATCGGCATTGGAGTCCCAGTAATCATGTAGAGCTTCCTTCAAAACAAAACTGCAATCAGAGGATTCATAAATGTGTGCAAGAGAGTCACTGTTTGTATGTGTGTGCTTACTTGCAGACTGATGACTGTGTGCGTTTGTGTGTGTGGTACCTGCCTGCCTCCTTCACTATTTTCCATCAGCCTGTGTGCTGTCAAGCTGTGTTGTATAGCATGGAACCATTCGATCAGTCTCAGGGAATAGAGTGTGTGTCTGCAGCATGGCGAATGGCCACCACTCTTCTCCCAGGAGTCAGTTCACTTTAATTGAAACTCCACTGAAACACAAGCCCGGGCAGTACAGTAGCTCACACAACACTGTTATCTCCAGCATCTCTGTCTTCCATAGAAATAGAATTAGACCGACAGCCACTGGCCTGAAGATCTGCTTTGTGACCAATACACTCACACACTCACACACACTCTCACAAAAAACACTGAAAATAAATTCACATACAAAACACTATGTACACAGTAACGGAGACAAAGGTGCATGCACACACACATGCACTCGTACACACACGCACACACCTTCATACAAACACGAACACACAAATACAGCAAGCTAGAGTGGCTGTGGCTCTCTATCAACCAAGAAATCTCATATTGGTCTGCACTATATTGGTCTGAGCTGCTACAAAGGAGAAAAGAGAACATGGAGGAGGAGATGATGGAAAATAGAAGGATGAATTGAAGCAGAGTGAGCGATGAGAATGAGACAAGAGAGCAGAAACAGAGGAGAGAAAAAAAAAGTTTGGAAGACGACATTAGAGGAAGTCAGAGATAAGAAACGAGTACATAGATGGTGGGTGTGTGGACAGAAAATTAATAGTTACCTCCTTTCTGGTTTTCACTATACTTCCTTGTTTGAACTGGGTTAAGGCTGAAAGTTAAGAGCTAATGATTGTTTAAACCTGTTAATGAAGCCATGGCATGATGGTTGCCTACACATTATAAGTAATTGAATAAATAAATTAATTCTTCCTGAATAATGTCAGGACGAACCTTGAACAAGATCTGCCTAGGGATGAGCTAAGATTAAATTCAATTCAATTCAATTTTATTTATATAGCGCCAAATCACAGCAACAGTCACCTCAAGGCACTTTATATTTTAGGGTAAAGACCCTACAATATTAGACAGAAAACCCCAACAGTCAGACGACCCCCTGTGAGCAAGGACTTGGCAACAGTGGGAAGGAAAAACTCCCTTTTAACAGGAAGAAACCTCCAGTAGAACCAGGCTCAGGGGAGGGCAGCCATCTGCCGTGACCAGTTGGGGGTGAGGGGAAACAGAAGAGAGCAGAGGGAGACAGGACAAAAGACACACTATGGGAGAGAGACAGGGTTAATAATAGCTAATGATTAAATGCAAGTGGTGTATAAACACATGGAGAGTGAAAGAAAGTGAAGAAGAGGAAGTGCTCAGTGCGTCATGGGAAGCCCCCAGCAGCCTAAGCCTATTGCAGCTTAACTAAGGGATGGTTCAGGGTCACCTGATCCAGCCCTAACTATAAACTCTATCACTTCTCCATTTCTTTTTATGTTAGCATA
>VUQI01059940.1:10625-25394 GCA_015106735.1 Paratilapia polleni
GTTTTTTGTGACAAAAAAAAAAAAAAAAAGAAAAAAAAAAAAAAAAAAAAAAAAAAAAAAAAAAAAAAAAAAAAAAAGTGACAAGCAAAAACACAGAGGATGAATGTGTTTATGTATGTGTTTTTGTAGGATCAATGCACACATGTAAATATGCGTATGTGCAGCATGGAGAGTGCCAGCACATAGATTGAGAAAAGTGCCACAGCAGCTCTCAGGTCTCAGCATGCATTCCTCATACAGGAGGACATAACACAAAATTGACTGTAGTGCCTAGAATAGGAAAATCCTTTTATGTCCACAGCTTCCTGTATTAATGTAAGGCTCATGTACAAATTAATCTGCTGTCTGTCCCACAGTAGTGGCCCACATTAAAGAAACAAGTAAAAAGAAGTCAATGGTCAGTCAAAGCTGAAGGAGTCTGTCGGTCGATATAACAATTATACATCTGTTTCTAAAGAAGAGCTTGGAGAAGAACCAACAAGATGCCAGATTAACTATTATCTTGGACGTGTGGATGTATGCGTGTGTGTGTGTTTGTGTGTGTGTTGTATGAGTCACAGTTACCACAGCATTCCTAGACATTCTCTGGACATAATGTTACGCTATACTAGAGTAAACTGTACGTATGCATACGCGTGTGTGTGTGTGTGTCTGTGTGTGTGTGTCTGTGTGTGTGCACTTTCTCAAACTCCCCACTTGAACTTTTTATCATCTTCCATATATAACATCAGTTGCCTTAACTGTCTTATTCCCTTTTGCACTCATCTGCTGTTGACTATTGTCAGCAATGTAAATGAGACAGACACATGTCCCATGACAAAAGTATTTTTATCAACGTAAACCCAAGTTCTTCGTGGCTAGGGTTCTCCATTCATCTTCAGTTATGGGTAATAAGTGGGCTACGGTTTCTCTTCTGGATAATATTCCGTAAGTGAAACTAATACAGAACGACAGCATACCACCAACTTCACTCTCTTGGGGTTTAAAGCAGACTTGCGACTCTACTATTGCATATGTTACTCTGTGACTATTATACTATATATGTCTCCTATATACTGAATAGTTACACATTAGAAAACAATGTAAATTATGTGTGTTCACAATAGTAATTTAAATCATTATTGTTTCCTTTTTACTAGCTAGAGTGCCACCAGCAGGTCCCTGGGTACTAAAGTCAGGAAATGACTATTGGAGAGCAATTAAATTTGTATACATGGTTATTTGCCAATGTTATGAGGTAATTTCTATGCCTGTCTTTTTATGTCTATGTAAAGATGAACAGCATTCTTCCAAAAGATGGCTATTTAAATGGGGGTGGTTACATTTAATGTCTAGTCCAGAATTTTCCATAATGTTCAAATCATTTTTTTCTGATCAGGTTACTGTAATGGACACAACACATGACTGACATAAATTTGGTTTTGTCTCTCACCTAGTGCTCCAACCCTTGTTGGATAAGTGCTTAAGAAATTGCTTGCAAGGATGGTTGCCATTTAGTGACCTTGTGTCGTATATGGAAGGATTCATTATACCTCTTACGTCAGTTATTAAGATTTTTCTTTTTATTTGCAACCCATTTATTTAAATGAATACAAAAAGATTTACATTTAATGGTAGCATTGACAGCCTGTGCAGAACATAGCATGGCCTTAATAGATGAAGATTTGTAGCATATCTGGCTTTTATGTAGTGCATTGCAGGGCATATCACATCACACAAACTTACATATTCATTAACTGCAACCCACAGATCTTTCCCTAACCTTCAAGACCAACCTTTACCAAACTTAATGTATATTCGATTACCATGATGTTTCTAAAGTATACAAAGATAGTGACTTGAAAACAATATTCAACATAATGCACAGTTTTGCATCATAAGGGGATAAGCACACCCCAACTGCTTAGCAGTTCATCATATTGACTTCATCAGAAGAGCTGCTTGTGCTAACTTTACAAAGCTCCACTAAGAGCAAAGCATGCCCAATTTTCTTTTGTTGGCTGCAAAAGTGAGCATATTCATGCACTCAGAGGAAGTGCAGACCCAGTAGATTGTATTTCTAATTCCCATGTGAAAACAATAGGAAAATGCCTATATGTTTATGCAACCATTTAAGGTAGGGTATGGCTAACATTACCACTAGCTTTGAATGTATGCCCACAAACCACAGCTATGTCTAAAGTATAATGCTGAATGACCATCAGAAACTGTCGAAACTCTAAGGCCAATTTAAAACCAATAAACAAGTACTGCGTTTGGCCTGCTGTGTTTTTATGTCCTCCTCTGGGCTATAGTGCAACCTAACATCAGTTGCCTATTTTGTTAGCATCCCCTGACAGTACATGCGTGAAAAATAAACTGTCCTGTGAGTAACTGCAGGAGTGTTAACACCATTGCATTAAAAACACAATGTGTATTGTGTAATGTAGCCCCATGCTCCTTGATCGGAGTCTGATTCTGGTACAAAATGTGCAGCTGAACTGTGTTTTCCTTTACCAGCTATGATGGTTCTCTTGCTTTATTTACAGCAGGTAGAATGAATGATCGGTGAAGCATTTTTGAGCTGAAACTTCCTCGGGTCATGAGAATACCTTGTTACACTGCATGCCCTGTAGCAAAGAGCATATTGTTATGTATCTATTCTAACTCTGGTCACTCTGGAAATGTTTATTGTATCTTTAGCTTTTCTGTAGAGGAGAAATAATGGTGCCCATTCTTTATTCAACCATTGGAAGATTCTTCCTCCTTTTCAGAAATGAACCTCCCTATGATCTTTACATTTTTCTAGTTCTGCAGTGAATGAGTCAAAAATTCTTTCTCATCTGCACACATATTACAGCGTGTGTTTCTGTGGGACTTCATGTTTGAGCACATAGATGCCAGTCATGTCAGAAAATATTCTCACATGTTTACCTTTTTTATATTTATATCGCTTATTTTTTATTTTTACAAAAGTATGAATAATTAAAACGTGTTTGTTTGTGTGTTGTGCAGCTCATCTCAATTTTAAGTTCACTCAGCCTTTTGACATGGAGATAACCAAACCCCTCAGACAATTATCAGTGTCCTTCCACTTCAGGTCGTCAGCAGAAATCTTGCAACATTGAAACATCTTTATACAAACACACACACACACACACACACACACACACACACACTCCTTTCTCCATTCAAAAGAGCCAGTCTTTGTTTGATCCCCTGTGAGGTTTATCTCCTAAGCCAAATGTCAACACTTGCTGTTGACACACTACGTTTCCTCCATTGACTGCCTTCATCCAAAGACCTGGAGACCAGCAGGTAACAGCAGCTGACCTGGGGGCACAATAGAAAGTCAAAGGGATACAAGACATACTGAGGAATTAGAGAATTAGATGGTGACAATCAGAAACAATGTAAGAGTATCATGCAAGAGTATACAAACACATTATGAAATGCATCTTTTAAAAATACTGAGCTTTTTGAAAAGGATTGCTTAGCGATAAACATGGGGTGTTTTGATGCTGTCTCTACTGTATTGCCCACTTTTTTCAGTATAATACAGGTTTAATCACCAATCTGTACTTATATTTATGATGTCAGCCGTCTTTGCTTCATATAATAATGATTAGAGTCATGATTTTAGTGTAACAGTGGTAGGATTGTGCTCACACTGGATAAAAGATACCACACAAGAACCGCAATCAAAATGTGGTTGGTACTTTTGTAGTTGTGTGATAGCAAATGGTGTAAATGGTTACTGAAAGCTGATAGACAGAGGAAAGATGTTTAAACAACTGAGACTGAGATCCAGCAGAGTAACTTCCCACTGAAAGTGTCAGGAAGAACGAGAAGAAGTCTCTCAGCATGATTTCAATGCCCCCAAAACTGTCCACACTGAAGGCATCACAAGAAAAACACTTAATCAAAACAATAAATCAGTTCAGTTAAGATAGAAAGCATATATAAATTTAGTGCTAGCTGTGCTGCTGCTATCTTGAAGCCAGCTATCTGTTTGTTTGCTCATACATAGCAGGCAGCAATGTGCAGAAGTGGAAACAGCAGTTGTCTCTCTATTTACTATTTACAATACAGTGTTGTTAGATTTTTTTTTTTTTTCTGACTTATCAAACTGTGCTGGCTGTTGGTTGGCTAACCAACTACTATAGAATCTGATCTGCTATTCACCCTTTCATCTAACTTAGGGACTATTGACTCTTTGACCTCACTTCCAAAGTCAACAAATGCTAGATTTTCATGAAGTGTTGATATTATGAGTTATGCACGTCCAATGGATACAGTGTAATTGGATGCAGAGGTTTTAATTTGCATGCAGTTTTAGTCATTGGGCTCTGTCTGTTCCTCACCAAAAAAAAAAAAGGTTGATGGACAAAATCCATTGGCCTTATTCAGTGCCAGAACACACTCCAAATGGAGCTAATAAGATTTACACAACACTGCATATCCCACAATGTTTAATTATCTTTCATGTTCCTTTGTTTATTTCCTGCGACCTCTAATACAGACAACATTTAAGACTTGCTGGTGAATTTAAAAGAGGATTTCAGAGCTTAAGAGCCAAAACTTCCCCCCAGGAGTTAATTGGAGTGTAAATATCAGCCTTTCATTCATGGGATGGCAAGGAAACCTGATTTAAAATAAATAAATATGCTTCATGTGCTGGAGTGTGAAAGTTCATCATAGCAGGTCTGTTCACCATAACATCAGTTCTTTGATGTGGAGGCCATAAAACAAGCTGTAAACACAACACTGACATGTTATTAACATAGTGTTAGTGTTAATGCAGTGTTAGTGTAGTGTTACTAATGTAGAATTAGAGTCACGTTATTAGCTGTTATAGTCATCTTTCACGACTATATTTACTCTACCGGCTCAGACGTCGCCCGGCTTAACAAGATCCGCATCAGATGTTGGGGAACCAGGACATACTGATGAGAAGTGGACTATTGGAACAAGGCATAAATGGACAAGGAATGAGAACATGGAATTGATAAAATGCTGCTATGACAGCCAACCCCATGAGAGAGGTTATATGCAACACATGTGGGAACTATGGATGAATAGAAGACCAACATCTACACTGAGCAAGAAGCACCCGGTAGCTCAGTGCTATAAAATCAGTAGAAGAAAGCTGCTATCAAAGCAGCAGATCCAGAAGCTACAGCACAATGGGAACTATACTGAGTAAGATGGCCATATTGAACCAACCCTGGTAGAAGAGATCAGTGTAATGGAACTAAATGATGCCCAACCTGCTACAACAGATGTTTACTGAGCTGAGGATGATGATTGTGGCTAGACTCAAGCAGACTCAAGGTAGTCACACAACCAAGAACCAGACAAGATCACAAAGGCAGATATCCAACAATGAGTCTCAGGTATGAAAAGCTGGACAGCACCAAGACCTGACATGATTCACATCTACTGGCTGAAACTAATGGCACTCCATGAATGCCTGGCAGCACAAATACAGTGCCTTGCAAAAGTATTCATACCCCTTGAACTTCTCCACATTTTGTCACGTTACAACCACAAACTTAAATGTATTTTATTAGGATTTTGTGTGATAGACCAACACAAAGTACTGCATAATTGTGAAGTGGAAGGAAAATGATACATGGTGTTCAAAATTTTACAACCTTCAGAACTTTCAGTCTTTTGCCAATAAAACTTGTAAACTTGAAGATTCAGTCTCTTTGAGTCGTGCTTTTGAGTCCGCTATTAACTCGGCCCACGTGGCCCATGCCGTCTAATTTATAAACGGCAGACAGATTGCCAACACGTTGCAATCAGTCAGAGTCAGTCTGCGCTGATACACTGAGTCTTCTCCATCATTTACAGTATTTCTGCAAGCGAAGATACAATGTAATGAATCATACAAACCTGAGTCACTAAGGTTTGTGGCAGGCATTTACTGTACATTGCTCTAAACTGAAAAGCATGTCTTATTTTGTGCCCAGTATATATATGATTGCTGTTAGGAGGGTTCATTTATTTGGAATGAGATGTCATCAGACCGACTGTGTAATTGGCATGCATGGATGGCTCAAAGCTGTGACCACAGTGCCAAAACCTTGGCTCTGTCCTGTCGCTCTACTCAGTCCTCACTATGAGTGTTTGTATTCGAGCCCCACGTACTCCTGTTCTGTAATAATAGTAGTAACAGAGCAGAGATGAACTGAACTTAACAGAGCATCGGAAGGAGGGAGGAGGAGAATCCTGATGCAAGGGGCATACAAGGATGTATCTTATTTCCTTTTGACAGTGAGCAGTGCAGGTTCCAGTGTTTCAGGGTTTTAGTAACATTTCTAAACAGAGATCAGTACACAATGAAGCCAACTCTCCCTGTCTTTTCTCAGCAGTGCGCACACACAGAGCAACATTCATGTTTCTTTCTTTTACTTCCCTCAATAGGCACTATTACATATGTCTGTCAAAATGTAGCTATTGGGACTGTGTTAGTGTGTTAGAATAATGTCTTAATGTCACAGTATGTTAGGGTTAGTTAAATTAATATGCACAGTATTCCCAGTCTGATGCTTTCTTCTTCAGACACTCGCAATCAAATGCAACAAGACAAATGGTTTAACATGCCAGAATTAAACCCCCCATGTACTTAGCGCTATTTGACCAACTGTATCAACAGAGTTTGAGAGTTAATAAATGTGTAAAAATGACTCGGCTCTGTAAAGCGTTTTACAGCATCATAAACTTGAAGTTCTAACTGTGAATGATGTAGTGAATGGCGGTCAGGTTAGAGTTGATGTTTTAACTCAGGATTGTGGCTGCTCCTCTCTATTGGCCCATCACAGCAGCTGCACCATCAGTTACAAAGCCAACAAACCGTGCGCATAACAGTACTTCAGAGACACCCTCATAGCAACACTTTCTAACTGCGGGATGTGAGACAGCAGCCCCGGTGCATAGCTCCAATTTAGTTTCACACATTGCAGAAAATGCACACATTTATGCACGTGGCACAGTAACACTTTCTTCATAACACAGCAGGGGACAGCTCGGGATCTGAAAGTAAATAATGATTTATGTTCTTCTACACATCGTACATGGCAGCTGTTACACATAGATTTCAGATTTATATGGAGGAATAAATTGTAATAAAGCGCCTCTTCTTTGGATAAATCCTTCACTGGAGTCTCAGTCCCAAGGTCCACACACAGTCCCCTGCAATTTCTAACAGACGAGTTCACCCTTGTATCATAAACATATTCATTCTTCTTCAGCTTCCTCTCATTGTTTTCAGAGAGAAACACATGCGCAAAACTTGTGCTTACACTGTATTATTTTGTTAGTACATTACTTACTCCCTCATTTTTGAGATGCAAAATTGCACTGCTCTTGGTAGAATGCTGTTCATTAAAGAAATGAACTAGCCCAGTTTTTGGCTGAGAGAGTCGCGCCAAATCACCCAAACAGATTTGCAACAGTGGGCAACAGATTTGCAACAGACGGCAACAGATTTGAGATTCATCACAGTTAATCATGATATTATTGCAAACAGATTGTATGTAAGTACCAGCTTGACCCTGTTCAATCGAAAACTGATAGGAGACTCACTCTGTCTTATTTACGTTTTATCCCCATTTTATCGCTGTCTTGACACACCAAAGTTGCTTTGAAGACAGTAACTGACTGCAAGTGGTCTCAGACCTGGTCCCCATCTTTGAAGCAACCACTTCAAGTCAAGGAGTTCGCAAGTTGATTGCACATGGTCATAGTAATTTTGGTCGTGCTGCGGTCTCCAACCACTGTTTTCCCTAGTGTGACTGGAGCCTAAGTGGGCTGCTAAGAGCAGGTACTCACCCAGGCTAACAGAGGGCAGAACAATCCTGCTCATGCAAGATGTCGATTACCTGCCTCTTCATAACATCCAAGCTTCTCTCAGGCATCATAGCAACCAGTAGACGCATGAGTCAACACATGAGTGCAGCTCAGAAGGGCATTGGAAACAACACCAGAGGGTCAAAACACCAGCTACTGGTTGATAGAGCAGTACACCAGGACTCTAAGACCAGGCAGAGCAATCTAAGCGCTGCGTGGACTGACTACAAGAAAGCCTGTGACTCAATGTCCCATACATGGATACTGTAGTGCTTGGCTATACAAGGCTAATAATACAAAAACAGAAAACATGAAAAACAGCACTCCTCCGCATTTGATGGAGTTAAATGCAGAGGCTTTGGAGGCCAAGGTGATGTCACTGTCCCCAGTGCTGTTTTGCAAAGGCCTCAAATTCCTAAGCAGAGCTCATCACTAAGAGTGGATACAGATATACAATGCCTAACAAATTTATCATAAAAACAAGAAAGACCATCCAGCATCACAAAGTGCTTTAATGCAGACTCTTTCCTTTTCAGCGAGCTCTCAATGTTTTACCGTTTTGAACAGCAGTGAGAATTTTCAAACTGAATTCATGTTTTTTATACCCTAACTTGTGCTGGCACACTGGACTTCTCTGAGAAGTCAGAAATTAATCAAGCATAAACATTGAACCACTAAAACTAATTTTTCTGTTCAGAAATGGAAGTAAATAGCTGTAATTTGTCATCTTAATCAAAAATAATAATGTGCTTTACTATTTCTTTCTGCTTTTTTGCAAAACAGTAAATTTGAAAATTCATTGATAACAACAATAATTATATTTTAGCATCAAAAATATCATTTTGAATAAAGAGCTTCCTGGTGGATTAACCATTATAGAAACATAAAGAATGATTTTGATAATTACCAATACTCTTAATTTAGGGCAGCTGTGACAACCTTACATTGGGTGGTGGTCTAATAAATATGTTAAACAATGTAGATTCAGGAGTGGAGTGACCATCACTACCTCTTGTACACAGATGATATCAAGCTGTATGCCAGGAGCAAGCGAGACATCAACTCACTGATCCACCTCACCAGGGTCTACAACAAGGACACTGGGATGTCATTCAGACTGGATGGATGGATGGTTGCAAAGAGAGGGAAGGCGATCTGGACCGAAGAGGTGGAGCTGCCAGAAGGCAGAATAGCGGACATACAAGGCAGATACAACTACTTGGGTATACCACAGGCCAACGGGAACCATGATGAACCAAGATGCAAGAAGGTCAGCCAGATACCTCCAGAAGGTAAAACAGGTACTGAGAAGCCAGCTCAATGGTAGGAATAAAAATCAAGCAGTCAATACATACGCCCCACTGGTCATCACATACCCAGCTAGAGTAATAAAGTGGCCACAGGAGGAGATAGATGACACTGATGTCAAGAAATGAAAACTCATCACAGTACATGGAGGTCTTCACCCAAAGTCCATCCCCCTGAGGCTCTATGAGCAACAGAAATTAGTGACAATCCAGGATGAAACCCAGAAATTCTGCAAATACACCGGGAAGCTGGCCATCCGAGATGGCAGCTGAAGACAGATGGTGATGAGGAGAAGGACAGTCATGGAAGACTAAGCCCTTGCATGGGATGTACCATCGAGAGACAGAGGAAGTGGCTGACATCAAGAAAACCTACCAGTGGCTAGAGAAGGACAACCTAAAGAACAGCACTGAGGCTCTGATCATGGCAGCACAAGAACAGGCCCTAAGCACCAGATCCACAGAGGCAGGAGTCTACCACAGCTGACAGGACCCAAGTTGCAGACTGTACAAAGGTGCCTCAGAGAGTGTAGCAGGATGTAAGATGCAAGTTGGGATAGTGTACACTGAGAGGGACAACCAAGTGGCTGGGATAGTGTATAGGAACATCTGTGCTGCCTATGGATTAGAAGTCCCCGGATCCTGATGGGAGACACCGCCAGAGGTGGCTGAGAACAACAGGGCTAAGGTCCTGTAGCACTTCAAGTTCCAGACAGACAAGCAGCTGTTGGCCAACCAACCAGACATAGTGGTGGTTGACAAGGAGCAGAAGACTGCAATTTTGATAGGTGTGGCAATTCAGGAGCATTAGGAGCTGCAACCCCCAAACTGGAAGAGTGGCTCCAGCAGATTCCAGGCACAAAATCAGAGGTCTCTGTCCAGAAGAGTGCAGTCCTAGGAACACCTAGTGATACTGCGCAGAACCCTCTAACACCTGGGCCATGTTTGAGGGCTAACACAGAGACAACAAAGTAGACAGCAAATAACCTCAGCTACTCAGCTACAGTGGATATAAAAAATGTACACACCCCTGTTAAAATCTTTGGGGTGAGCTGAAGAGGGCTTTGCACAAGAGATGCCCTCACAATCTGACGGATTTGCTTTTGCAAGGAAGAGTGGGCAAATATTGCCAATTCAAGATGTGCCATGCTGATAGACTCATACCCAAGAAGACTGAATGCTGTGATTAAATCAAAAGGTGCTTCAACAAAGTATTAGTTTAAGGGTGTGCACACTTATGCAACCAGCTTATTGTATGTTTTTTATTTTATTTTTTTCCCCTAACAGATGTTTTTTTGTTTGTTTTTTTTAATTGAATTGTACAGGTTATAGGTCACATTAAAGGTGGGGAAATTTTTGAAATGATAAATTGTGGTCTCATTTTTTAATATCACAAAAACCTGGCCTTTTAACAGGGGTTTGTAAACTTTTTATATCCATTGTACTTCTTTTCATCTTTCTTTCGTGTTTTGTTTACCTCAGTCAAGTTATGTTTGTGTCACACCATCACATTCTTTGTTTTGTTTTATGAGTCGCTGCTCTGTACTTTGGGTCCTGCTGTATTTTTAGAACAAATGACTGTTTACATTACAACTTCGATACAGAAAACAGTAGTAGGTAAGGGAGAGAGGTGTGTATGTGGATGCCTGTGTGTGTCAGTGAATGGTGGTGGAGGGGTGATTTCCTGCTTATGAATAGCAAATGTGTGTTGATTATAATTTAATGATGTTAGTGTGTGTTGCTGTACATTTCCAAGGCTATTGTTATTTGATCAGAACAGTCGTACATGCAGGAATACACTCATTCATGAGCACAGTGCACACACAAAGGCACATGCACTTATGAAACTCACACGCAAGCTTAAAGTATACAAAGTATTAGTCCTCCACACACACAAGTGACAGAGAGAATGCATGAACTTTTTAAATTTAATTACATTTTTTGTGCTTTTAAGTACTTAATGCACGTAAGAGATCATTTTTACAGCCAGCAGTATTGCTGCTCAACGTGCCATTGTGTGTGTTTGGGTCTGTGTGCCAATCAGATAAATCCAAACTTGGAAGCATAACATGGCAGGTGATTAGTCCAAAGTTTGAATTGTACTCTTGTCTGTCATTTGATGTGTCATTTTACCACCTCAAATTGCAAACTGTAAAGACTCAATGTCAATAAAGTACTATTGTTTACATACCTGGGTCTCTATCTATCTATCTATCTATCTATCTATCTATCTATCCAGTTAAGCTTTCAGTTTCTTGTTATTAACGAACCTTATTTTCTTCATGTTTCATGTTCAAACTTTTGAACCTCACTTCCTCTGTGCTTCTGTGTTTCTTATTACCTTTCACAACACTCACTGGGCTCCTCTCTTTCTCTCTCTCTCTCTAAATAAGTTAATCATTCCAGTAGAGCTATCTTTCCAGAGAAGGTCTTATCAGTTTCTGTGTCATTTTATAACCTACCCTGCTACCCCCCTCACCCTTCCACCCCTACTTGTCCTCTCCTGCTTGTCAACCTCTGACTCCACCCACCACTGCCTACAAGTAACCCAGTTTCAACCAATCCCAACTCAGTATTGAGGGTGTATCGCTGATTGGTGGAACCCCCAGGATCCTGACAACACTGAGGTTGGTCTGCTGGCCACCAACTGATCATTTAAGAAGAAAGAAGAAGGATAAAAAGACATCTTTGTGTGAATACAGATATTAGCCTGTGATTAAACAGCAGGCTAAATAGTTTAATTTCAAAACCAAAGTTCTCAGTGTTCTTTATTTATTTATTTGTGTCAATTTTTTTGTAATTGAATGTATTCCATCCTACTTGTTTCATCAAAAATGATTTCAGATCACTGTGTAAAGAAAATGATTCTAGATGGGATATTTCCATGGGAAATATAATGGAAACTTGTATGCCTGTATTTATGTGTGTATGTGAGCACACATGGAGAGGCAAAGTACAAGTGCAGTGTACTGTTGAAGTGGGAGCATAAGTCTGTTTACATAGTAACATTCGGGGTACTTGAAAACCAAAAACAAGCCCCCATAACTTTTATTTTAGCGTGATGACTTATTTAAGGTTTAGTGTAAAATTTAGGTTGGAGTTAGGGTAAGGTTAACAGGCACACAAATGAATTACATAAATGATTGTCATCACAAAGACAAAACAACTCACTTCTGTGTTCAGGGCAGGTGGGAGAGCATTTTGGAGAAAAGGGGGAAATGAAATGATAACAGGGACAAGTAAGATCCAACGAGGACCTGATCAGCCCGAGTGAGCCTGTTTTGTGTGTGTGAGACTCTGTGTGTGACTGTGTAAGACTATTAAAATTAGCTGCAGTTACTGAACTTACATTTAGAAGATGAAACACAAATGAGCTAAAACTAAATTCCACTTGATAAATCCAGCCTGGCAGCCAGTGTTTCATTAGTAAAATTTTTAGAGGGCAAGTTTGAAAACACACACACACACACACACACACACACACACACAAAACCCAAAAAACATGTTGCATGACAGAATAACTTTTAAAAGCCAGATAAATAAGAGATATTCCTTGATATATGTGACAAAAATAATCAATCACACTACTCAAAGCTGTAGAAAAAAACACTACAAAAATTGCGGCTGTGCTCGGACTGTGTTTCTGGTTTTAATTGTGTTGTGTTAGTGCTTTTCAGTAAAGGTTTGGACAATTAAGTAGGTTGTATCAGCACAGTACTCTTACCCTGAAATATATCTAATTGAATTTCTAAATATTTCACTTGGAACTAAAAGTTTGTTTATTATATAATTAAAAAAGAGAGATGTTGGACAACAGGATGAGTTTTGCTTACTGTGTTTGATGTATCTTTCACCTTATATGTGTGTGTGTGTGTGTGGTGGAGGATGGGTGTTAGAGTGACCTCTGTAACCCTTTACGTTGGTCAGTTTTGTCTGGTGACTTTTCGTGTCTCCCCTCGTTTTTCCACGCTCCTAATAATACACCCTTTCCACACGTAGAGTAGCAAGGTTGTTCATAAATCTTTTAAAGTGAAGGCATTCTGCCATTCAGATACAGGGCACTTTTATGTCAGTTTTCCACATGGCTAAATTCAGACATACCCACACCAGTGATTAGGAAAGCTCCAAATGATTGTGAAGAAGCATGTACGCACCTGCGGGAACTGAAGGTTGTGATGTTTCTTAATAATGTTACTTGCAAAACAGTAATGCTTTCTGCGCTCACTAAGTCACGAAGATGCACCAGAGACATGCGCAAACAAGAGGAATCCTAATCCTGAGCGTTTCCTTAATGTGACTTAATGCAATTCAGACGTGACTGCATTCAAGGGCTGGATATTACTGGGTTTGCGCTGTTATAGGAACTAAAATAAGTTAGATGTTCTTGTGGTGGTGGTGGTGGGCTGGGGCATCACCGGGACGTTGTAGTATAATTCTTTTGTGTGTATTTAATTTGAAACAGGCAGTGACGTCAGATCATTAATTGATCCCTGCTCAGCCAATTACTGCTAATAATTCAGAAGCAAAGGTATAATTTACTGCATAAGGGGCGGGGCAGGGGGGGATTTGATTCGAAAGTGAAGCACATTTTAAGCCTGAGGCCAGCGATGCTCGAGTTTTCCACGAAATTTATATGGCCTTATGGAGAACCTACTACGTCCTTCATCTACATTTTAACACGGGGTGGAAAGAAAGAAAGAAAGTTACATTTTATCATTAGAGTTCATCTTTAAAGTTGAACTGAGTTATGAGTACTGAAGTCAATAACAGAATGGTTAATGGGTTAATGAGGTTAATTTAATAGCTGAACTAAATATTTGCAACATATATACATATAAAGATAAGCCGTTTTATCAAAAAATAACTTAAAGTATATAGGAGCGCGTGCTCTCACGCTCCTGTGTGCGTGCGTGTGGTAAAGCGCTCTGATCCACATACCTTGCGCTTTGTGTTTGCATTCCGTGCGCTCATACGGAGTCGGTGCTCTCACTACCGTTGCATCACTTCTCTTGATTTCCTTGTTCTCCCTCCGCTTTTAAAGTCCATCATTAACGGGATTAAATGGATGAGATTTTAGAGAGCTGGAACTGGAGAGTTTGAGGCGATGTTTCCCGGTCTCCTTGCCTGATTGGGTCGGAGAAAGATGATGTCAGACGACCGCGTGTGTCTCGGATTGGAGAGAGCGGAGTAAACAAAGCCGCGAGGAGGAGGAGGACAGGTCTCCACATCTCCAGACAGTCCGACCGACTCACCGAATCCGACTTTACGCACAGGAGAGGGCGGCCCCGGCGGCTCGTGCTTGTCTGCTCAAGGCTGAAAGTTACACTGACAGTGTCACATTAATGGCTGACGCGCTTTAAAGACTTTTGGAAAAGATAAAGGGAAACTTACCATCGTATTCTAATCCGGACCTTGTGCTGCTTTATTAAGTACAGAGTGATTCCCTAACTCTTCGCGAAAGTGCTCCTTACTTAGTATAGAAGGAATCACTCCGTTTTCCTCTGCGTTACTTCTCAGATTTCTTTTCTTTTTTTTTCTTTCTTTTTTTTTTTTTTTTTTTTTTTTTTTTTTTTTTTTTTTTTTTTTTTTATTTTTTTTTTTTTTTTTTTTTTTTTAATATCTTATT
>VUQI01059942.1:4902-20077 GCA_015106735.1 Paratilapia polleni
TTAACTGAGAGACCCATTGGTGACATTCAAACTGAAATCAGCCCTCAGTGTATGCCATTTGTCATTGTGTATGTATGTGGGTTTGTGTGTGTGTGTGTGTGTGTGTGAGAGTGTGTCATTGTTTCTAACCCCCCGCTTCTTCACAGCACCTTACATTTCTGTCAGATCAACAGATATATCTTTGCCTCTGAAGCAACAGCATCGCTCTGCCTCTGCCGAGCAGCAAAGTGCAACGTAAGTAGGTTTTATATCTGATTATTTAACAATAGACTGTGTTGTATTGGTTCATTACACTTATGTATACATTTGTGTCTTGTGTGGAAAAACACAAAAATCTGATAGGGGAGGTGGTAGTATGACTATTTTAAGTCTGGGCCTGAGGAACTTTTGTACTGCAGTTATACAAACTCAACAATACAGTACATTTTGAACTCCACATTTTCGAGAATTCACAATATATATTAATTTGATAGCAACAGGTGGCCATGAAACGTGTGAAAATGTGTTTTAGCTATTAATTTTACAAGTTTTTGGCAGATTCAATCCAGTGAAGCCTGGTGCAGCAGACTGTGATACTCATATTCTTATTGATCGGTCAAATTTAATTTAAACTGAGATTTGTTTTATATTTCCAACTGTGTCTGAGCCGTAAAAAAGAATAAAACAGTGTGTGCACCACAGTCGGGCTGAGGCATTGTTGCTCTGGCTCACAAAAGCAGTCATTACATGCTCAAAACATATATAGCTGCTTTCATTGTGCCTTGGAATAGAAAACCATAAATGGTGTAGGTTTTAAGACACCCAAGAGGTCCATGTGTGTGTCTTTTATCCCTTGTAACTTTCCTTAAATTGACTGGATGTATTTTTGGTGGTGCACTGAGGCATATCTGCAAGATGTGTCAGCCAGAGTCAGACAATATTGGTCTGGACGACAGAAGCTGGATTTTTATCTGCAAAATGGGCTCTTTAATTCACAGTGTAATGTTCAGAGTGTTTAGCATATTATATTTTTAGGTAACGGCACGATTGACAGAATATATAGTTAACACAAATCAAAGTATAGTTACGGTTAACAGAAATTAAATAACTATTCGGGATGTTTTAGGTCATTTATATATTACCAGCTACATGCATAACTTCATTTTGACTACAGATTTAAATTTCTTGAGGGTTATTACAATTTGAAATGCTAGTGAATCATAACAGAGGTAGACTTGAACACTCTTAATTTGAATATCAAGTCAAGTCAGGTTTATCTCTAGAGCACAAATGTTAACCAAAGTGCTGTACAGCGGTTAGAAAACATAAAGCAGATAACAGGAAAGCAGACAGACTATCTAATGACAATTTTTTTCCATTGATTCGGGAAATTATGATTCACTTTGAGGCATTTAGGCTCCTGGTTTCATATGCACTTTCTTATCCAAGTCCACCTACATACTTAAATCAGTAGCACAAACAGTTTTGTTGGAAAAACAATTTCGTGCATGATGGATAAAGGGCACATTAACTGTTTTTAGATGCCTACACAGTCTCACACATTGATGTATGTACAGAGGAATGCTTCGAGTTCCACAACCATAAGCTAACTTCCTGATATTGCAAAGAAAATAATCATGACCTAAAAACTCTAAATAGTTATCACTAGTGTGTTCTTGATTTAATTTCGATCAGTAATCTACAAAAAACAAAGGGAAGCAAATCGCTGAGCTCGTGGCGTAATGTGCATGTATGATAAGGCACAAAAAGGCTCGAAGTCTGAGCGCTGTTTAGGTGATTTGCTTTTTGTCTCTTTATTCTCAGCAACCAGCCGTTTAAGCAGGTATTTGACTGATCATTGTTTACACAATACATGATCCTACCTCCATCTCATACAGGTCAGATTACAGGTGTGTTGTGACAGCTGGGCCACGCAACACTTGGTGCTACAGATGTCAAGCTTAGCTCATGAGATTTAAGCCAAAACCAGGGGTTCACACAACATTTGTTAGTGCTGTAAGTGAGCCATAAGTGCCAAAAGTAGCCAGCATTAGGCCCAATTGTGTCTGCTATCTGGGTCCAGAGGCCACAATGAGGGTGAGTTTTTTTTTTTTTAAATATATATTTTTTGAAATATCTCAGCAGGTCAAAAATATTAATATGTTCTCTACTTTTGTTAATTTTGTTAATGACTTCTGTTAATGACATTCCCATCTACCTCCTCACTTTGTGCTTAGGCCTTCATAGCACATATTAGTTTTCTAATGCACTACAGCTTGAGGATTGTAAACGCTATGCCTGCTAAACATCTGCATGTTTGCATTGTTACTGGGAACATGTTAGCCTCATGTTGTTTGCTCAAAATACAGCTGTACCTTTATGCTGTGTGTGAAGTTTCCATTGCTAATGCTTCCATTTGCTAATTGTGGTTTACTTGAGTAAAAGTTTTCACTTGCAGTGGGGTAAAGTGCGATCTTGCTGCTTTTACTCAAGAACAAATGATATGAAGACGTCAGAGTATTAACGCACGTAGTTTGTCTTAGCTTGCACGTGTGAGCTTGTAATGTCGCAGCGAATTCATTATTATCACAAGCAGTCAGAAAGAATATAATAGCCCCTGTGTTTGGTGGCTTCACTCTGTTCTTTGCGCTTGACTAAAGCTCTCCATCATTGCCATCAAGATTGATAACTTGGAACAGTAATTCTCCCCAGAATAGAAAGGTTTGACCGAATGACAAACACAATCAGGTCTTTGCTTTGTATTTAATTACATTTACTTTCATGCCAGAGAACTTTCTCTGTGTTCTCTGTGGAAAACAAGCTCTCAGGCCTCTCGATTTTGCGTCGAGTCCTCTGCTTGCTGAAAACAGAGTGACTCATAGGACTTTTTTTCCACTGCTCACTGGGTCACTCACTATCTACTTACTCTGCAACACTCTTGTACGAAAGTATTCTTTGCACATCAGAGGGATTTATACACTGCATGCAAACATCTATGTTTCAGTCCCAGGCGCAGAATGAAAGATAGCCCACAACACCATGGGTTCAAAGCTTGGCTCAGGAACTGTGCCATGTGTCACCTCATCTCCCGCCAGTCTTTGTTTTTGTTAAAAAAAAAAAAAAAAGCACGGAAGTCTTAGTTTATAAAGGGCACGCGCTGAGCCGAGACTTGGCTTCTGCTTTTGTTGGAAGTTTTAATGTTGTGTTGGAAAGCTGTCAGTATTTTGGTTAGTTTGGTCATAAATTACAGCAGCATGGCTAATATGCTTGTCACAGTCTGTTAAAGGGGGTTTGTTATTAAATTCACTTTCCCTTTCAGTTTGCTCAAGTAATATCACAGAAGTTGGTCATAAATTTAGAGCTGTATCACCGTGCTGCCTACTTAAACGTCTCACAGTGTATGGGGAATTTAAATGGGAAAAATAATGGAGTTACTTGCATTCATTTATATGATTTTTACTGCAGTAGACCTCCTCTCTCAAGTGCACATATGCACACACACACACACACAAAATGCAAGCCATTTATTGTTTGTCTATTAAATATCAGACAGTGGCTACAGAGAGCTCAAGTTAATGCCTTTAAAGTGCTTGTGTGGCTTAAACAGCTGTCTAAAATGAAAAAAAAAAACATTAAAAGTAAGAGTAAAAAAAGCAAATTTGCCCACTTAAAACACTGGATTATGACAGAATAGTTGCTGGTTAATTTATGCTGATTGAACAAATAATCATTTCTGCACAAGAGGAAAAAAATGTTAATTTCAGAGTGATCAAATGACAGCAGCAAGATAAAACAAACAAATTTCCTGAGGTTCTACTGAAATCTTAATTCAGCTGTTTATTGTAAATTACATAATAAAGATTTATTCCCATGGTTAGAGATTGGAATAGTGTAAACTGTCCATTGAAAAGTACATGGCTTTGTGTTTGGGTTGGTGTTTACTCAGAAGTGTGAAGTATCAGAAAGTGGCACCTGAAGTACGGCACTTGAATAAATGTACGCACAGTTAGTATCCTGGACATCGTAAACCAATGAAAACACTGACGTTTTCCATTTGGTGTGTATACATGCTGATTAAAATAACTAAGAGTTAGGTGCAGATTATGGAGCACTCAAGCATTGTTGTGATACTGCATCGCTGCTTGTGTATGGATCCAGTTGTCCACACTGTAAGGTCTGGCTGTCTTTGTTGTGGGGTTTTGGAGCTCATGCTACAGTAAAACCTGGTTTCCTGTAGCAGTCATATGTTTGTGTTTGGTTGTCCACTGTTGATGTGGGAAGCAGCTCAGGTATGTAGCCACAAAGCTGAGGTTTTGCACTTTTTATGATTTCACATTGTGTTTAAAAAAATGTTATATAATACACTGCAATATGTTTCCCAGTTAAATTACAGTAAAGTACTGGCAGCTACATTTGACTGTTATTTTACAGTGCTTACAGTAATTGACAATAACTGTTTTGTTAATGTCGATAGTTTTATGGCACTGTGCTGTGTATGATGTAAGCTTCATTATAATACTGTCAGCTTTTAGGGTTCTGTTATAATGTCATCATTATAAAAACTGCATGTCCTCATCCATTAACCATGATCGAAGTCTAGTCTTTCTCCACAAAAGATACAAAGCAGAAAGGAGGTTCATGTGGAAGTGTGTCATAAACAAATATAAATACTCTTTTGTGAGGGGGTGAAGTTTTCCACTAGTATCAAGAATGGAAACTGGTGGACATAAAGTGAAGATAACACGAAAACAGTGCCAAGATTGGCTTAAGTATCAATTTGCATCCAGCTGTGTTTAAACGTTTTTCTTGTCTTTATTTACTCCAAGATCTGAAACACAAAAGAATAACCTGGCTAATCTCCAACATATTATTTTTAGTGCCATAAAATCTTAATCTTTCTGTTCATTCAGATCATTTCCTTTTTGGGTTTTGTGAGCTGATGAGTGTGACGTATTGCGATCGCTGTCAGTTTCCCTCTTTATCTCAAACATCTTCTGCTTGCTGTCACATAACCGTTCCACACTGCAGACAAAACCGTCTTGACTTTAAGCTTATCCTGACATACCTCGCCAATAAAGTCGTCAAATTCCAAACCATCACTTCTCATTGCACATGCAGTAGTTACTGTAACGATACTGTGAGATAAATGATCTACTTTTGGGGTTTTTTTTTTCATAAAAGGAAAATGTACAGACTTGAGTTTTAAAGCAGAGGGAATGTTCTGTAACCATACAGCACCTGTTCAACGGAAGAGCGACATTGCTGGAGAAAGGAGGCTGTGAGGGCGGACTGCAACTTCCTGTTGTGGCTTGTGTCATCAGTTTGTTAACCTGCAAAGTTCATGCAGTCTCAAAGTGTGGGTGCCTCATGCTATGTGTCTCATCCCCACATATGACTCCTCATTTGTATGTGTAGGGCTGACAGTCCTGAATTACACAGGTCTGTTAGTTGTGTTGTAGACCTTAGTCCAGCACAGCTGGGAAAAGAAGAAGAGGTGAGGTTATCCAGACTGGTTGTGTTTTTTGCTTTTTGGAGCACAGATTTTTGTGTTGTCCATTTTTAAGATGTATTCCCACAACTTGCAATTTGGTAAATAAGAAATTTGGGTTGATTAAGCAGAGAGTGGAAGAGGCAGAGTCTAAAAGATTGAAAGGTCACAGATTCATTTAAATCCGAGTGTACTGGTCAAATGTGCGAGCTAATTTCTAAAATAAATTTCTCCCCCTTTTTTTGTCTCTCTAGTTTCTTTCCACTACTTCTATCCAGGACTTCAAGGCCAGGTCAACTCTAAAGGGGCCTCACCATGTCCACCGACCCAGCGGCCGAGCTGCCTTTTTTCTACGGCAGCATCAGTCGCTCGGAGGCCGAGCAGCAACTGAAGCTGGCCGGGATGGCCGACGGCCTCTTCTTGCTGCGACAGTGTCTCCGCAGTCTGGGAGGCTATGTCTTGTCTATTGTGTGGAATCTGGAGTTCCACCATTACTCTGTAGAGAAACAGCTTAACGGGACTTACTGCATCACAGGAGGGAAGCCTCACTGTGGCCCTGCAGAGCTCTGTGAGTTTTACAGCAAAGACTCAGACGGCCTGGTGTGCACCCTGAGGAAACCTTGTCTACGCTCTCCAGATACACCGATCCGACAAGGCGTGTTTGACAGCCTGAGAGAACACATGCTGAGGGAGTACGTGAAGCGAACCTGGAATCTGGAGGTGAGCCTTTGCTAGTAAGAGTAAGAGTTCAGAAAAAAAATAACTACACACAGTACAGTTTGGAGCTACTTGTACTTTACTTGAAGACTTCTGAGACTATAAAATCCATTTTTCCAGCTATAGTTACTTTTCCCTGACTTAACCATCTACAACACTGAAGTACTGCATACATATATTGCAATATATATGTAATTTTGAATATGTTTTAAATTCCTTCCTACAGTTTTATTTGTTTTTTTTTTACTAAAATTAAACATGCAAATGTACCAGCATCTGCTCATGCAGACAGTTTTGATGGGATGTCTGCATCCACCCTGATGCACAATACAGTGAATATGATTTTTTTCAGTCTTTATATTTTGTGCCCCCATCGCTCTGCAAAATACAACAAATAAACCAAATAGAAAAACTTTTCACTGGTGGGTGAAAATACATCTTGTAATTAATTGACAGATTAACTGACAATGGTTGTCATAACATTTTTGTGGTCGTTTGTTAGCAGCCGCACACATTTAAAGATTAAAGACAAATTTTCCATTGCTGTATTGAAGCATAATGTGCCATCATGAAGTCTCATCTCAGAGCAGAGGTGTCAAACCTTTTTTAGTTCATGGGTCACATACAGCCCAGTTTAGCAAGACCAGTAAAACCACTACACAATAACATTAAAAAAAAGCCTTTTTTCCCCTTTGCAAAAAACTACAAATATATTCTAAAAACGTTCACATTTAATCAACCGCTAATTTCAAAAAACGATGTGAGGTGGCTAAAGAAAAATAAGCAATCTTACCAATATGTGTCAGTTTTTCCACTAGGTCAGTCTAATGTCGTTACAAAGAAACGCTGGTGTCATAAATTAAAGAAGCGTGTCGGCTTTAGTGGCATGGCAGGCCATATCAGGCTAGGTTATACCTTTACTAGTAAGAAGGCTGTAAAACTCATGATGATTCAGAGCTCCAACTCGGATGAAACTAACAATTCGGACAGCCCCTCCACCCTCCTCCTTAATGACTCGCAACATAATGATTCTTTTTGTAAAATACAATGAGAAGTCCAGAAATGATGGCCTCCTTCTCTGCAATTTTTAGACCTTGAAAAGCCATCAGGTGGGCCGGATTGGACTCTTTGTTGGTGAAGTTCCGGCCCACAGGCCACATGTTTGACAGCTTTCCCTAAGAGTCTGTTTTAACTGAAATTTCTGAAGGGATGTTTTTGGTGGGGTGGGTGAACACTCACACACACAATCTCTCCAGAGCATTCTTCAAGTAGAAACACAGGTAGGAGCTCTTAGTTCCTCAAAAGGTTCCCGTTTCTTGGGGAAAGTAGTTACACTAACAAGTCACGTTTCCAAGAAATAAGACCCAAAAGCATGAGACAGAAGGTAGAAGTAAAAGTAAAGAGTCTTTACTGAGAACAAGCTCATGGGGGAATAGGAACAAGTGAGCAGGTGAGTGGAGAGAAAAGGCAGGCTGGGTGGGAGTGTGAGGGTCTGAGATGACAGCAGAGTTCCTACAGCACTGAAAGAATTAGTTAACAGACTAAAACTATAATACAAGCTTTACTCAGCAGGAAGACCATCCCTCACAGTGCCTCTTCATTTGTACCTCCTGCTGCAACCTGTCACATACAAAGATCAGTATCCTTTTATCATTGGTGGGCACAATTAAACAGCCTAACTAGCTCCACGTTTATGCAGAATCATAAAAAGTGTCATAACCTTCTCTCCCTGAGCTTCACGCACCACCTTCCACCACATTTGACACCCTATGTGAGCAAAATCATAAACATGAACTACGGTTGCAAACTGTGATGCAGTCCTCCTTCAAATGAGTTTATACATTATATAATTTAATCACTATGTATTTGAATAAAAACTATTATTGCAAGACAGTGATAATGTGTGTGCATTCTGAATTTGTTTTTCTGTTCAGGGAGAAGCCATGGAGCAGGCCATCATCAGTCAAGCTCCTCAGCTCGAAAAGCTGATCGCAACTACGGCCCATGAGAAAATGCCTTGGTATCACAATAAAATCTCACGCCACGAAGGTGAGAGGCGGCTTTACTCTGGAGCACAACCAGATGGCAAGTTTCTGTAAGTTTTTTTTTTTTCTTTTTAAGAAGATGTTCTGACTTCTGCACCTGTTTTTGTGCCCGTTTGTTGAGTAAAGATTTAGTGTGAAAGGTTTTAGTGCAGTTTTTTTTTTTGTGTTTTGTTTCTCAGAATCAGAGACAGAGAGGAGTTTGGTACATTCGCGCTCTCCATGATGTACGGTAAAACAGTTTACCACTATCAGATCCTCCAGGACAAATCAGGGAAATTCTCTATGCCTGAGGGTACTAAGTTTGACACAGTCTGGCAGGTAGGTCCTCGAACTCTTTTTTTTTTTTCTTTATGTGTCATTTTTCTGGAATAAAACTGAACTTTTTCTCAATGTTCAGCTGGTGGAGTATCTGAAGATGAAACCTGATGGCCTGGTAACTGTTCTTGGGGAGTCATGTGTTAACAGCAAAGCTGCTGCTGAAAGTATTGAACATCTTTCCTTTTTTTAATCACATATCAGCCTGAATTTGCAGTTTATGATTGTGGGTTATTTATAATATAAATACTTCAACTTTGTTTGATTCTGTTCATTGATGAAATTGTTGATTTGTAATATTTCAGAAACACCCAGTCTTCCTGCAACTGTGAGTCTCTCTCTCTCTCTACATCCTGCACTGTTCAAGTTGGCATGTTTCTTCATTCTCTAACATTTATTTCACTGTTATTCTTTCAGAGGCCACGAGGTGCAAATGGATACACACCGCCACCTCGAGGTGGCAAACACAGTACAAACACACTACAACATTTAACATAAAGCTAATCTGCAATACCTGTTCCTCCACTGGTCTTTAAAATACAAAACTGAACAAGAATGTAAATGTAAAAATACTCCATGCCAAGTTGTGTATTTAAAATTTTTGAGTTAAAATATATAATTATTATCAGCAAAGTGTTGCAAAATTAAAATTACTCCTAAAGCCCTAAAAACAGTAAAAGGCTCCATTTAAGTGTCACCATAAATGTGTGAGTCTTCTTATACTTTGAAAAGTGTTATACCAATAAAGTAGATGATAGATGTCAACACCATTGTTACTACTTAATATATATGAATACATCATATTTTAGACTCTAATACATGATTTTGAGTATAAAATCTTAATTTTAAGTAACCAGTAGCTTCAAGATTAAAATACTTGAAGTGACTTAAAAAGTACAATATTTCCGTCAGGTATTAAGTAACAAAAAAATGGGAGTACTTGGTTAAAATACAAAAGTGCAGTACTTACAACTCTGGATCTTTTTTGTATACAGTTACAGTTTGTTTGTGCTTGAATACTGTAAATGCTGATGCTTTTAAGGAAAGCTCCTGTAAATATTCACAGTGTAATCCTTTTTTTTCTTTAAGCACAAGCAAAGGCTGATGAGAATTTAAATGTTTAAGTTCAAATCCTTAATTTAGTTTAGCAAGTAGTAATGAGAGCATCTAGTTATATTTTACATTATTTTAACTGTTTATGGATATTAATAACAGTATAATGCAGCAAAAAAAGCTGACAGTGTTATATTGTAAATCTTATATTCCCTTCTGATTTAGATTACAGTAAGGATGCTGTATAATAACAGTTTCATTTTGGAAAATCTCACTTTCAGTATTTTACTGTAATTTAACATACAGTAGCTAATGACTTACTAGCTTTAAAATCTGAATTTAACTTTCTAAAAACAGTGTTTCCAACACTAAACAAAACAAACTCGATTAAAGAACTAAAAGCATAATTTATAAATAAGAGGTTTTTTTTTAATGAGCCTTAAATGATTGTCTAGAATGATCATTTGTTAAATAGAAAAGTATAGAGTACATTAAAAAAAACTATCACTAGATTAGTATATTTACAAACAGAATGGCAAATTTATTATATGTGGTTTGCACTTTTTCAGCAACCGTCACGTGTCCTACCCCTGTGCCTCAAGACCATGACCTTCTGCCCATGGACTGCAATGGATTCAACCCGTATCACAACCCCAATGAAATCAAAAGGTTCAACATCCAGAGGTCTAACCTGCTGATGGACGAGGTGGAGCTTGGCTCTGGGAACTTCGGCTGTGTCAAGAAGGGAGTCCTCAAAACAGAATCGTGAGGACCTAAGCATGATGAAAGCAAAAACTGAGTTGTACATGCTGTGTAGTGTATGTACTGTCCCTCCCTATTGATTCCAGTGCCTTTGTTTTATTTTGTGTCAGGGGTCAGATAGATGTGGCCGTCAAAGTGCTGAAGAGCGACAACGAGAAGCTGGTGAAGGACGAGATGATGAGGGAGGCAGAGATCATGCACCAGCTGAGTAACCCCTTCATCGTCCGCATGCTCGGCCTATGCAACGCAGAGTGTCTTATGCTGGTCATGGAGATGGCTGCTGCCGGACCTCTCAACAAATTCCTTTCCTCCAAAAAGTGAGTACATGTTTAAAGGAAAACTTTTTAACCTAAATACTTCAGACATGTTTCATAGAAATGAACTTAAACTAAATTTGAATACTTTTAAACACAGGTTTATTTTTATTCAAACTATATTTTGACTTCACAGCATTTCTAATTTTCAAGGAACAAATCTTAAAGCTTTCAGAAAATGAACAATAGCAATACTGGCACAGTCCTAATGAACCCAGTTCATTTTAAAACCAGTTTAAAGCTTACTTAAGTGATTCAGCTTTAAGGTAATGAACTTATTGCCCCCTTTTCAAATTGCTGGCAAAACTAAACATCATAAAATTGTTAATAATTAAGCCCAGTCATTAATATTTGCAGGAGGCTCTATCAAAGTCTTATCATACACAAATCAGCTCACACATTACTCACATTAATCATTTTCTGAAGCTTGTATTCCTCACCATTTCACCAGAAAAAGGTCATTTTTGTTGTCCTTAAACTCCGGGTACTTTAGCTTGACTGGCTTCATGGCTTCATTTGTTAGCACCTGAAGACACATGACATGTTTTGGTCTTGTATTGCCCTTAAATGTGTATCCATCATTGCTAGTTAGATATGCTAATCAGCAGATGGAGCTGTGCACCAGGTGCATCCTGATAAAAGCGAGTGAGTGACAGATTTATGTGATATGCCAAACTCATATCAGAGTTTTAATTGGCCTAAAGTTAACAAATTTAGTTTATTTTATTGGCGTAGTGGTCCCCATATGTAGTTATGTACTTCTTTAATTACTTCCTTAACTTTATTAATTTATTGCAAATTATTTCATGCACCCCCAAGCTATGGCTCATGGATCCCTGAGGGGTCCAGGGAAAGTCTGGTGTAGATAACCGTGAGACTGATTAAGGCCAGATTAGATTACTTGCATATTTTTAACATTACAAATCTAGAAACAAATAGAGCACATCAGTGCATGCTTGCACCCCTCACACACAACCATAGTATCAATAGGTGATGATTTAAAAACAAAAAAGAGGAAAATTGTGTATTATTTGTTTTACCACTTTTGAAATAGATTGAAAAAATTGGTGGTACCATCTTTTACCATTTGAGAAGGCCTGGTGAGCGTGATGGAGGAACCCCAACAAATAGGGCTGTGGGTTAGGGTCGGTTACTTTCCTGTACACATTTCAAAAGGCACTAAAAACTAATGCGCAAAAATCATTCAGCTGCAGAAAGCATCAAAACATACGAGTAATCACATATTTATCTCAAAAAAATTCTAATGTACTCCTGGAAAAAAAGGTTTTTGCTGCTCACATTGATTCTGTACCTGAGACTGCATTAGTCCTTGCCCTGACATGTCTATGAGGGGTGAATCAGACAGTCTGTCACCTCCAAGACATTTCTGATATGTATGAGCCTGTTTTCCTTTCCTGTAGCAGCTTAATGTGTCTTAACTGTCACAAATACTGCAGAATAAATACAGAATAATAAGAAAATTGAAGTACAGTATTTACATAAGGTATGAGTTAACTAATGATGTGATGAGCTTTGTGCACTGCATAGAAGCTCCATTCATGCACATCATTTTTCTCTTTTTTTCTCTCCATATTATGACAACTAACCATAATAAGAACAAACTGCTATGTATCTGTATTAAAAACACCACGAAAACTGTTCAAACATATGTGAATTTCACCTCATTGATGACCACAATCAGAATTTATTTTTGTCACACAATGGTAAAACACACACCTAATGTCAGCAGCCTCTTTGTCGATGTGTACAATATGGTCTTTCAAAGTCAAAGTTTTGTAGGTGAAAAACTGTAGACTGTATGGACAGTGGCGTCCCCCCAAAGGGCAGAAGCTGGAACATGTAGATTGTGATGTGATTTTACATGCCCTTCCGATTTAGTGCCATTTTTTTGAGGGTCTGCACATAGGTAGTGCAGATTTTTTTTTTATAATATCCACCCTCACTCTTTACAATACTTGTTAAGAAAAGCAAAGAGCAGCCTATAATTCAATTCTAGTCAATAGAGTAGAGATAGATATGAGAGCAGGGGAATGACATGCAAAGGCCTTGCCGATTTTTGATGTGTATAATTCCAAAATTGGGGGACCGCTGGACGCCCCCTAGGTGAGGTGTTTTGGACATGTCCTACTGGGAGGAGGCCCCGGGGCAGACCCACAACATGCTGCAGAGATTACATTTCTCAGTTGCTGGGGTGAGGGAGGTCTCCGTGTCTCTGCTCAGACTGCTGCCCTGACTGTGACCTGGACCTGGATAAGCAGCAGAAAATGGATGGATGGATGGATGGATGGATGGATGGATGATTTAAAAACTGAAAGTACATTTCAAAGATAGGCTCGAATTTAGAAGTGGCTGTTACCTTTTGTCACAACTTGGCTTCGGTGTGGACAATATTGTATTTAAGAAGCAATTAAACAAAACAGATGTTTTCTTTTTCAGGGTACTACATTTTCTGGATTTCTGGATAACTGCAAATATATTCAGTATTTAACTAAAATAAGGGGAATTGGACAAAAAAATCTGAAATATATTCAGTATTTTGTGTCATAAAAGTATTCTTTTTTCTTTCTTGCTTTCTTGTCTCTTTAATCAACATGTGACCCCTGTGATTATGTAGGACAGGCAAGGTTGGGAAATAGTGCCATGCAACATCCTATTCGACAGTCTGAACAAGGAAAATTTATCTTTTTGTATTTAAAATATCATAATGCTCCTTTTCTCTGGATTTTTGTCCACACAGGGATACTGTATCAGTTGAGACCATTGTCAACCTGATGCACCAGGTGTCGATGGGGATGAAGTATCTGGAGGAGAAGAACTTCGTGCACAGAGATTTAGCAGCTCGTAACGTCCTGCTGGTCAACCAACAGTTTGCCAAAATCAGTGACTTTGGCCTCTCCAAGGCCCTGGGAGCAGATGACAACTACTACAAGGTAATCATTCTTTTTTTTTCCTTTCCTTGCACTGCAAGACAAAGTTACATAAATGTAGAGTCATTAAAGCGTGGGGTGGAAGGGTTATCAGTGCTGCAGTGAATACAAGCAGAGAGCATGTCTTAGATGGATTGCTATTCTGGGAATTGCTGATCTCACATTGCGCAAACACTAATTAAGTGTTATCAATGCAAAGGTGTCATGTGCTTTGTTTAAACTAAAGTAAACATGCAATTGATTTCTATTTTACTGATTTACTGACCTATATCTGGAGGGAATGTAGTTATCAGAAAGTCCCAGGAATCCCTCACTCCAAGGCCCTAATTATCATCACTGATGTTTGCTTTCTTTGGCTGAGCCCTTGACATGCTTCTTATCATCATAAATTTTCTGTTTTCAGGCTCGTACTGCAGGTAAATGGCCACTCAAGTGGTACGCACCAGAATGTATACTCTTCCACAAATTCTCCAGTAAAAGTGACGTGTGGAGTTTTGGTATCACCATGTGGGAGGCGTTTTCCTATGGAGGGAAACCTTACAAGGTAAAGTGTATTTCTGTAGAAGATTATTAAAGCTTGACTTGATCTCAGAGCTCACATTGGTCATGTTTTAATTTTTCTTTCTCCAGAAAATGAAAGGACCAGACGTGATCCGCTTCATTGACGGCGGGAACCGCATGGAGTGTCCACAAGCGTGTCCAGAGCGAATGTATACACTGATGAACGAGTGCTGGATATACAAGTGAGAAAATGATTGAGTCTTGTGTGTTATGTGTTGAGCTTTATTTAGTCTCACTGAGATCAAGATCTCCTTCACAAGAGAGACATGAGAACAGATTTTATGTATATATAACACGACAACACAATTCAGTCCAACATAGCAGCCATTTCACACAGCCGGTTAACAGTCACAAATATTAAAATATCAGAAAATAGCACTGCACTTTGCTTTGCAGTTCATTTCACTAGTAACGTGCACAGTGGAAGAAAGCAAACTATTCTGTAGTCTGAGCTGTATTCATTGAGAACTTACCAACTAATCTTAGTTAGTGGGCATGATCTCATACATGAAGTCTTGAATAGCCCCAATAATAGGCAAGTGGTTTATTTCAGAGCAGACACTATTGTTAACTGTTTAAATTTTTTCCCCTTTCTTTTAAGATTTTATTTTTGGGCATTTTAGCCTTTAGTCAACAGGACAGTGCAGAGAGTAGACAGGAAAAGAGGAAGAGAGTGAGGGCAAATGACACTTAGGAAGTGGTCTGGGGCAGTCTCAAACCCAAGCCCCTACAGCAAGCACTCTAGGCTTCGGTATATGGGTTACTACACTGAAAAAAAAATCTGTAAAAACACAGTACAATTGACTGTTTTAAAAGGAATATATAAATTTTTTTCAGGATGTTTTTCTGTATTTTTAGGCACGCAATGAATTTCACCATTTACGGCAGTGCCCATAAATCTTCGTAAAAAAACGGATAATGCACTGGCAGAAAATTACTAGGATATTTTTTTCAAGGATTTTTTTTTTTTTTTTTTTTCAGTGTAGTACTGTC
>VUQI01059942.1:39719-50086 GCA_015106735.1 Paratilapia polleni
ATCCCCATTTCTTGGTTAATTCTGTTAATGTTTGGAGCAAAGTTAAAGGCTGCTTCTTTACAGTACACGTGTCCATATCTTTTTAATTAATATTTCAAACGCACTGTGCACAGATCCTCATGTGACTGTGATCAGTTACTGTTTATCCCAGAGTGGTTCGGTGGATCCCTCAGGACTCTGCAGTTCTGGGGGAGGAGGTATGACAGTCTGTAGTTATTGGAGGTCTGTTGGGAGTCAGAGGGGGCTCAGACTGCTCCTGCCAGATGTCCTGTCTCTCCCTTCCCCCTCTAGAGACAGAGGAGTAGGGGGTGAGTTGCATGTGTGGGCTCCCTGTGTTGCAAATGCAACAGAAGCCTCAGACACCCGTAGATGCACAGAGGGCTGTGCAGCGTGTGTCTGAAAGCTCCTAAACAAATCCTGCTTAAAGCTATTATTTCACAAGCCTGGGTTAATGTTAGAACCTGCAGTGAGGCCTTGTTTATCAGCCGGCTGTTGTTTTGTGAGCTGTGATTTGGATAAACAACCTTAAATCTAACTCTCCAAAAACAGTATCCTCCCATTTGAGATGGCAATGCATTTGTTAGTCTTCTAGTTTCTTTATCTAAACATCTATCAGGGTGGGAGTTTTATGTTGTGGCCAGGAGAGGGTGAGCTGATTGTTGTCCTGCTGACTCAGACTGGAACAGTACACAGGCTTTGGACTGCTCACAGGCCTCTTGTCTGTGTATTAATCCTAGACACACACTGCAGCTCTGGCCCCAGCGGGCTTCAATGGCAGCTGTAATCCAGCTACCAGGAAGAGAAGCATGCACAGCCTCCCAAGCACACAATAACAAACCAGAGCTGGAAAATTCAGGCTTTTTGCTTTGGTGTCAGCAGTCTATCTTTCTGTCTCTCTTGGCAGGGCATTGTGCAGCTGGTGGCCCCCTCAGTGCTTTAGTTGCCGGCAGCTCAGTTATTTTAAGAGACCATTTTTTGTTATTGTAAACATTTTGGATTAGGTCATGGGATGTTTTTAAGGGAACGCTTATGGCTCCTAAAGATTTACATATGGGCCACACACAGAGGTTAAATATAGATGCTGGGACTTTCATTCTTATTCAGCAGAGTCTCTCCTATGGCGGGCAGTGCTGAAAGTAGGTTAAACTATCTTTGCAACTGTGTCACAGGGTGGGATAAAGATTGGCAAGCAAGTTTATTTGGAAAGAAGCTGGTTATAGGGCACTGCATATGGAATGTATAATCTGTGCTATACCATCTGCTTTCCATTAAACACAGCCACAGGTGGGGCCTTGTGGTGCAGTGAGAGAGGGGGTGGCATTCCTACAGATATGTGCCAACAGATGGGCTTAGTTTTTCTTCAGCTATCTGAGAACTTTCAGAATTGTCCTCCATCCTTTGCTGTATAAAAAACATGAAGGTTTGTTAAAAGTGGGCAATTTTTTGGGGGGGATAAAGTGCCTCAACCATGGTGCTTTTCTGTTGCAGATCATTGAGAAAAGGCCAGGTCACAGCCGCAGCCGTGTCTTCCGTGAGGTTGAGATGCTCTACCAGTGCCAGGGCCACAGGTAATGTTCTGCTGTCATGATAAAAATAAAGCCACTTGACAAATGCATGGAGGCAGTACTACAGACTGACTGGTCACACTTGTGCTGTATCTTACTGTCATGAAGCCCCTTAGTTGTCATTATGCTGCAGACCTCAAATGACCCGGTGCTTTTCTCTTTTCTACAGAAATATACTGGAGCTGGTGGAGTTTTTTGAAGAGGAAGACAAATTTTACCTGGTGTTTGAAAAGCTCAGAGGAGGTTAGTAAATTACAGCTACAAGTTTACTAGGAATTCTGCATCTGTTTGGGTTTTTTTTTTTTTCTGTGTGTGGGAAGGCCTTTGGCTTTTAAATAGGGCTGATGTAGTCTCATTTGTCTCCCTCTTAGGGTCCATCTTGGAGCACATTCACAAGAGACAGCACTTCAGCGAGCAGGAAGCCTGTCTTGTCGTGCAGGACATTGCCAGCGCTCTAGATTTCCTGCATAACAAGGGTAAGACCACTTGTACAAAACTTATAACAGAAGCATAGTGGCATCATTTCTTGTTCTTCTTGTTCATATTGGTCAGGGGACAAAATCCTAGTTTCACATTTGCTTAAACTCTCAAAATGGTACATTATTCATTTATTTTCTTTAATATAGATTTAATACAAAGGCATTTTTCTTGATCCTGGTGTTTTTTGTTTGTTAGGAATGGCACATAGAGACCTGAAACCTGAAAACATTCTCTGTGAGAGTGCAGACAAGGTGAGTTTACTGCAAACATATTTGTGCCCAAACATGTTTCAAAGGTCAGCTGATATGGTTAGAAATTATAAAATGTGATAAGCTTTCTTGAGTGGAATCAGTATTGCTGCTGCTGGCCTTTTTTAAAATAAAAATGCAAAAGAAAATCATCTAGTCTGAACACATTGTGCTTTTTCTCAGATATCTCCAGTCAAGATCTGTGACTTTGACTTGGGCAGCGGGATTAAGCTGAACAGTGACAGCTCACCCATCTCTACCCCTGAGCTCCTCACCCCTGTAAGTTAATCTTCCAATTTTTTTGAAACTCGTGGTTAAATCAGCTCAGAGCTCAACTCCACTAACTGCATAGTTTTGAAAATTGAGTTGGAGGCTGGGAGGTGGAGTGAGTGGGACTCTTGAGCTAAATCCCTTAACTAAATCTTTGGAAGAAAGTAAACTGAGGCAGCTGATTGATAATTGATTTTTTTGATTGCTGATCGAAAGCCAGGAGAGGCTTAATCATAGTCACATAAGCTGATACAGTGATTTGTTTCCTTGTTGTAGATAAGAGAGGCTGTAAAAGTCTTTACTGGATGATCATTGGGCAGTCCTCAGTGGCGTTAGCTGCAGGACAGCCTGATGATTGAATGTTGAATTTAGAGGTTACACTAGTTCATTGCTGGGCAGTTTCCCTGAAAAGGCATGGATTGGTTCCTGAATGTCCCAAATTTTACATTCCCTCATCATGCTGATAATTCAGCTTGTTAACATTTGGAATGATATCCTTCTGTTTAATGTTGATGCCCTTTGTCTAATCAGTAGCAAATATTGAGGACCATGAGTTTGAGTTTGGGGGGGGTTATGATTGTTTAACCCTCCTGCTGTCGTCACAGCACAAAGCAAATGCCTCTGAACAGTTTCCAGAATAGCAGGAAACTCGCAACCTCAGAAAGGAGCAGTAAAGTTTAACTGGCAAGCTTTATACTTATGTCAACACACTGTCTGATAGTTGTCTAATGTGCTGAATAGATGGACCAGAACAGGTGAAGGATAGCAGTTCAGCCCTCAGGAATGTGGCTTGGTGGGTGGGGGGTTTCTGCATTGGTAACTTCATCTTCCATATGCAGAAATAATGGATGGCAAGCCCATCCGTGGCCTTATTGAAGGGGATATGGTTTGGGGCCAAGAGGTGTCATATCCTAAATTGGAATGACTCTAGGGTCGTTTAAGTTTATCCCGTAATGTATTTATTTAAAGTGCCCTGCCTCTCAAATCATAAAGCCATTTTGTGTTGATCCAGGACTCTGTAACTTAGACCGATTAGATTTTCAGTGGAAGAAAAGACTCCTGAGGACAGGACGTGGTGTGATAGCCATGGAATGTAATACTGCAGGGTACAGGATAACTTTACAAGGCCATGTCCTATGGTATGAAGGAGTTGCAGTGGAAAAAAAAAAAACACACACTCTCATTTCCCCTTTCTCTCTGTGGTATGAGAGAAAAAAACATCCACCCTCTCTTTCAGTCTCCGCCCAGTGGCCCCAACCACTCTTGTGCTGGTCTGCGCTTTCTTTATGTTCTTCATACAATGGCTGTACATAAGGCTTGTTCTAGAAATTTAGGACACACATGGCAACTGAGATGTGATTGGATACAGCAGTGGGAGGGGGAGGGTAACGGGGAGGTACAAAATCCCAGTCTGCTCATGCGCTCTGGCTTGTTTTCCTTGCTTGATCACAGGAACAATTGAATGTTATGATTTTCATCTCACGACTGGCACTCTCACTGTTCTTGCTGTTGCACAATATGTGCTTTTGCATTTATAGCATAGTTTCCTGGTTCTTGGAATGTATTTTAGTTGATATAATCTAAAGGCTTTAAAAGTTTACTGTAAATGTGTCAGTGCTGTATAGTGTAAATTAGGATGATGGGACTCAGAGGAGCAAAGATGGACCTTTCTAGGAAAGGGCTAATTTTAGTTTACTAGGAATTCTGCACCAGTGATTGCCTGCCTGTCTGCTCAGCCAGATATAAATCTGTTCAAATGTCAACGCTTATATGTAGCAGTTGGAAACGGTGTGGAACTGGGACATGAAGACACTACAAACAAGCAGCTTAGACAGTTAAATTAGGAAACTGCTTGTTTGTACCTGTTGCAGGTGCAGTTTCTTGAGGACAGAACAAGTCTTCTTCCTGTAAGCCTCTCCCGATAATCCTTTCGTTTACAAACAGCAGAGGTGTGTGTCATCAGTGTTGTCAATATGGTGTGACTAGTCACATGGTCTCAGGAAAGCCCCAGGTTGCAATACCAACAAATCCTGTGGTAACAGCAGCTGATTAGCAGCTCTCTGCAGTTTACAGGAAGGTTTGGGGAGGATGTGACTGATGCAAGTTTGTGAAGTGTTTGCAACAGCAGCACAGGAAGAACAAATACAACTTTAGATTTAAGTCTGTGCCAAAGAGCCATGATTACTGTTATTTGATTACCCTCTTTCAGCTCTTATCAGAAGCAGGTAGTCGTAGACTGGCTATCTATGTCCTGACTTGTATTTGATTGGGGGTGTTGGGGCAGCTTTTAAACAAGATTAGCTCTGATAAGTGTTTTTGATAACACAGCTATTGCATTGCTCTTCAGTTTCAAGGTACCTTGGTTGGCAAAAACATCAATCATGCCTGTGTGTTGTGTGTGTGTGGCAGCTGCATTTTGCCTGAATCCTAGAGTCTTCTGTAAGGAGTTGCCCCAGACATGATGGTGGAAACATGGGGGTTGGGATTTTCTTTGACAGAAGCAGCTTTGTCTGAAATGAGATTCCTGTGCAGCAAACTTTATTACATAAGGCTGGAGGTGGAGTTGGGAGACAGCTGGTATATAGTACTGGGACACAATAGATGCCTGCACAGTGTAAACATGTGCCTCCACAGATGGAATAATGGATATTTGGGGAGCTTCATGACAAAAAGGATAAAGGTTCTCAGAAGTTCATACAAAATTCATCATTCTTGCTATGAAAACAATAAGTCTAAAACTAATAATTATTATAAAATTAGACATTTATATAGATCATGTTCACTTCTTATCAAATTAACATGATCTGTGTGTCCTGCTGAACCAACGACCTGCTTCCCCCCCCCCAAAGTATTAAAATGGTACTTGCTGTTTGTGTTTCTAAGTTATGTAACTGACCAGGGCGCAGCCCAGTCTCTGGCTATGTGGGACAGCCAATCCTCTTTTCCATGCTCAGGGTTTGGCCTAATTTCTTCCCTAGCTACATAACAAGGTACTAAGAGTTGAGCCTATCCTTTCCCTCGACTAATTCTGCCTGGGCTGTGTACAGGTGCACGGTCAAAGCAGTGAGTCACGACTTGCTGTCTACCCACACAAACCTGCGTTAGAACATGTTCCTACTAAGGAGTGTTCAATAGACTGAGAAAAGCTGTATGATAGATTTTAAATGAACCCATCACTGCAGATAAGCATGTGACTGTCACACAGATTGCCCCCACCCCACAGCCCAAGAGTGGGCCCCGAGTTTTAACACTTACAACCACGAGGTATCAGCTGAATGAAAGAATGTAGCAGCAGCCAAGCAAACCTTTTTTTTTCTTCTTTTTTTTTTTTCCTTCCCCCTTCAGTTTTACTCTTTCATGCTGTAGTTGACACTCTGCTTTTTCTTGTCCCTGCGGCTAACACTGGTTTTCTTGTTCCTCTTCTCAGTGTGGCTCAGCAGAGTACATGGCACCTGAGGTAGTTGAGGCCTTCAGTGAAGAAGCTACAATTTACGACAAGCGCTGTGACCTGTGGAGCCTTGGAGTCATTCTCTACATCATGCTGAGTGGCTATCCACCGTTTGTAGGCCGCTGCGGTGGTGACTGTGGCTGGGAATTAGGGGAACCCTGCCACACCTGCCAGGTAAGGCTTTGATGCATTCATTCATTTATCCCTTCAGTTTTGTTTATCTCCTACAGACTATGAAAATTTGTTGGAAAATATCATTTTCTCATTTCGCAAGAGCCAAGTAACATTTGTAAATGTTTTTATATCCATTTCCAGAACACTTTATTTGAGAGTATCCAGGAAGGAAAATACGAATTTCCAGAAAAAGACTGGGCTCACATCTCCTCAAGTGCCAAAGACCTGATAACCAAACTTCTGGTTCGGGATGCCAAAAGTCGTCTGAGTGCTAGTCAGGTGCTACAGCACCCCTGGGTGCAGGGGGTAAGTCTAATCCACCATGCCACTTTTGCATCTTAGGCAAATCAGACAATGCTTGCTCATCAAACAAAACTCTTAACTCAAAAACTGTGTGTTTGATTTTCAGGGTGCATCTGACACTTTGCCAACATCCATCTTACATCAGAGGTGAGAATTTGTGAGCTACAGATACAAGACACTTTGACATTAAATATTTGCCATTTTATACCTTCTTTGATCACAATTTGATATATTCTCTGTATTTTTTCCATCAGAACCAGCAGTACCAGGGATCTGACAATTTTTGCGGACAAGGCCATGGCTGTGAACCGGCAGTTGGCAGAACAAGATGGCATGGAAGAGCAGCAGCAGAAGGAAGTCTCATTTGTTGTTACCACTGGCTCTTCTATGCGCCTCTCTCCTCCTTCCGACTCCAAGCTGGCCAGGCGCAGGCAGCGAAGCAGCCAGCCGAAGGGAGGGCCCGTCTCTGCTGCAGAGCTTCGTCAGCTCTTGGCCCCTCTCGTTATTGTGGGAGACTGTGCCTGAACTTTTCTGACTTTCCGTTAAGATTCAAGTCCTGATCCAAGACTGCCCTGAGACTCTTCCTCAGTTCTGGCTCCTTTCTGACTCTAGCTGGCTGGCCTCGGTTCCTCTGCTATTCAGGTTCTCTAGCCTAGCTGTAAAGGGAGATGCTGCTTGCAGCCCTTCCTCTAAATGCCTTCTGCCCTTCTCCAGCACTTCTGAAGCACATCAGCACAGGACCTGCATATAGCAAACACACAAATATGTACTTCCAGGTTGGGGAGGAGGGCCAGTTTGTTGGACAGCAAAGTATTTTCTAAGTTATGTTGGATTTTTTTTTTTTTTTTGTTTGTTTTTCTCATACAACTCTGTTCAGAAGAAATCAGAACATTGATCTTCGAAACTAAGCTCAGACACCAAAGGACAACCTGTTGTGCTGCTCCCACATTACAACGGGATCCACTGTGAATTAAGTTATCTGGAATGTTCTCTTTGCCTGTATGTATATGCATGAATGGCCCATCTGCACATACGTACAAGCTTATGCAATATGCCAATATGAAGGCTGTTCCTGTCTTGAAAGGATTCAGTGCATAAAGGGTTGGAAGGGCTGTAAGCCAATGCTGTCTGTGCCTGAGGCACGGTCCATTATATGGCTGGGGACTCTTCGAAGTTTTTTTTTTTTTTTTTTTTTTTTCCCCTCCATTTAAGATGAATTCCTTACAAATGAGACTCTCCTGTAAATGTCTGAGATGAAACGTGCACTTATCCAGCTTGGTGGCCATGCACTTAGTGCTTTAAGGGCAGTGGATGTTTATACCTGACCATCTGACTTGCTGCTGCATCAGTTGATGCAGTTTTCTTTTACTTCCAAATTATCAGTTGCTATTGGGCAAATCTAAAAGTAGTGAATTCATTTAACTTGGTCATGATGTATGTCTCCACAAGCATGAGCATGGAGAATGGGATGGAGAAGGGCAAGGTTATTTATGTTAACCCTAACTGAATTAAAGTGTTCACTTTCCATTATTAAAGAGGGATTTCTCAAAATTGTGATGTACCACCTTAAAAATTTGATATGCTATTACAAATGTTATCTTAACATTATAGTAAGTTTTTGAAACTATATAAAGAGTTGCAGTGTACTCAATTGTTAGTGTACCTAAATATCTGTTATAAGCTGTAAAATATATATCAATGGAAAGATATCTGGAAACAATTAGCAGGACTCCCAAAAAGCACTTTAGTGTTTGAGATACCTCATATTTTCTGAGGTGAAATGGATTGTTGTACTGTATGTATTTTACAGCAAAAGTGGTTAAGTTGACAAATATAGTGGAGCATCATTCAATTCAATTCAGTTTTGTTTATATAGTGCCAAATCACAACAACAGTCACCTCAAGGCACTTTATATTTTAGGGTAAAGACCCTACAATACTGACAGAAAACCCCAACAATCAGGTGACCCCCTATGAGCAAGCACTTGGCAACAGTTGGAAGGAAAAACTCCCTTTTAACAGGAAGAATCAGGCTCAGGGAGGGGCAGCCACCTGCCGCGACCAGTTGGGGGTGAGGAGAAGCAGAAGAGAGCAGAGGGAGACAGGACAAAAGACTATGGGAGAGAGCCAGAGTTTAATAATAACTAATGATTAAATGGTGGTGTTCAAGTGGTGTATGAACACATGGAGAGTGAAAGGAAGTGATGAAGAGGAAATGCTCAGTGCGTCATGGGAAGCCCCCAGCAGCCTAGGCCTATTGCAGTGTAACTAAGGGATGGTTCAGGGTCATGGGTCAAGTTGTACCCTATATTTTTTACCTTGCTATATAAATTGGGACATTTCGTTTCCATTCATTAAATTGCTTCATTGGTATCTCCCCCGGTAGGGATTGAAAAAGAAACAGCGGATGAGGTAAGATGTTCATTTTCACAATCTCTATTCAATTATGTATTGTGTATGTTTAATTTGTCTCCTGAATGAAAACCAAATTGTTTAAGGTGGACCATGAGTTTGGGCAGACTAAAGTCTGGACTGGACAGAATCAAAAGTAGGGTCATATAGACATATCTTGTTTTCCTTCCCTTTAATTCCTGTAATTTCAATGTCTTCTCTAATTACTTGAGCAAGAGGCTCTATAAAAATAATTGCAAGTAAGGTGGGGTCTAAGGGACACCCAAAGTGATTACCTCTGAGAGATTTACATTTATCTTAATCCAGGCAGTTGGTGAGCGATATGATTTAAGACAACCTTTAACTCCATTCTTAAATCCAAACCATTTTAACACCAGATACAAAACTCCCATTGTACAGAATCAAAGGCCTTTTCTGCATTAAGACCAATGGCTAAGGACTCTGAATTACTCTTGCTCATGATATCAACCAAGTGCAGTGCTTGCCTCACATTATCTTGTGTGTGTCTATTTTTAATAAATCCTGTTTGATCAGAGCCTATCAAATTAGGAATAATGTTTTCAAGTCTTTGAAAAAAAGACTTCCATAACAAAGAAGTCTTATTTGGGGGGAGGGCAATCGATTTACAAGGGGCCTCTCCTGCGCACGTAAGATAGTTCTAATGTGTATCCGGTACAATGCACATTCAAAGTCTTACAAGCACACTCCCAGAAAAATGGCCTATTATTCAAAATTCTTTAGGCAATAGCCTAAGTACTAGACGATATGTATTTTTTTTTCCTTCCCTTACTTCTTTTTCTTTCCTTTCACAAGGACTCAGAGTGAGAACAAAATTGAGGGAAGGGAACAGCTGATTTTCAGATGACATTCCCCCTGGAAGAAGGTCGGGTTGTATAGCAGAATCCCTGGAGTTTTTCCTGCACTCTCTCTTGGTGTGTATCATCCCATCCCATGCTGTTTTCCAGGAGATTTTCTTTAACCTCTCTAATGCCATCAGGGTGACGTGAGCCTTGTCTCTGGCTTTTATCTGATCATTTCTTAGTGACATTTGAATTTACAATAATGGATTACACTGCAGTGGGGAATAAATTTTATTACAGTAGATGTCTTTCTGAAAGTGCTGTAACTAAGTTTAAGGATGTAATTCCTCCACTTTTATCGTCTTCAATGCCATGTGCCAACACAATGCAGAGCAGCTACCTAAACTTCTCTCCCACAGAGGTCGATCATTTTGTTGATAGTCTTACATCAGTTCTGCGTATGACGCTGTGGCTCCTCTGAAAAAGAGAGCTTCAAATCAAAAGAGCTTGACCCCGTGGTATAATTCAGAGGTGCGTGCCTTAAAGCAGATAACTCGTAAGCTGGAGAAGAAATGGCGTTGCACTCATTTAGAAGGCGCTCGTCTGGCCTGGAAAAATAGTTTGTTGCTGTATAAGAAAGCCCTTCGCAAAGCTAGGAGATCTTACT
>VUQI01059946.1:18550-38234 GCA_015106735.1 Paratilapia polleni
TGTGACACTGTCTATAAAAAAAAAAAAAAAAAACAAAGAAAAAAAAAAAAAAAAAAAAAAAAAAAACATTTTCCAGTTCTCAAAACACACTATCTGTGCTTTCTTCTTTAGGAAAGGCAAGTAAATGTAACTTTACTTCACAACTGAGAAAGCAAATGTTGATACACATCCTAATAAACCTCTAAAGCCTGCGGAGTATTTCCAAGCAGCCATGCTGTGCTCAGAGTCACCGATCTAGCAGTGTCTGCATGACCATATAAGCAAGTCCCTGGCAGCTGATCTCAACCATGCCCAAGAGGAGAAAAAAACACTGAAAACTGAGCGTTTAGAGCAGTCTGAAACCTCACAAAGATTACTTGTACACAGCACGCACGCACGCACGCACACACACACACACACACACATATATATCACAAAAATTGTGGACTGTTCAGTGGTGGGCAGGTAATGTACTTTCAGAGCTTGTTCAGCGAAAACTGCTGCATCAGATGAAAATGTCACTGTTATGAGCAATGGGAAGACCAAACCAGTGAGCTGAAAGACACTGAAACGCTCCAAACACCTGAGGAAAACTGCAGAAATGCAGAGTCAAGTTATATTTCTCTGTGAATTTGTCACTACAAGAGGCTCCTTTGACAACACACATGTCCCATTCCTACATGGAAAGGTTTAGCAGGGTAAAAACAATGTCATATTCTAAAAAAACACATACAGTTAGATTTCAAACGTATTAAGGGTTGTTACTAGTCACAGACTACCACACATTCAACTTCATTTAATCATGTTTATTCCTCCAGTATATCCCATGATCATAAGTTGGAAAACAGGCAGTGTATCTGCCCTTTCCCATTGTTCCTTAACCACATATTTTTCACACTGATGCTGCAGAGTGAACAAAGCTGCTGCTCCACGGTACTGCTAACCACCTCATCTCAGTATGTAGCACTCAGGTGCCTGCTTCTGTTCCCCTCCCAGACCTCGTGGGGTGAGAACTAATCAGAATTCAGCAGGCTTACCTGCCTGCCTGTTTCTCTTCGTGCATTAGTTTTCACCGTGGCACGGAGGCACAGGCCGAGAGGCATGTAGGTAGGCTCACGCGGCTCTGATGGAAGCCACAGCCTTCCTGTTGACATTTGTCTGCTCCTTGCTGTCGACGCTCACTCGGCTGGTTAATAGAAAGATGTAAAAATTTTAAAAAAGGCAACACTGCATGCTGTGCCTCGTCATTTACATGTAGGCAGGGAATTTCAGGATTAACCTGTTGAATCAAGCAGTGATTCGGGGTTATATAATGCGGTAATTACAAATGATTCAACAGATTTCAGTGACTCAGGCCAAGCACGCCATTCATGTTTGAGGTCCAATCGTAGTGAAAGTTGGCAGTCCAAAGTCATTAACTTCTCTGCCTGATCACTACAGGTAAGCTTAAAGATAAGCAGACATTATAACCACACTAAAATAAAAAAGAATAAATGAATGTTTACAGCACTGGCGGTTCAGCTCTCTTGTTATGCCAAAAGTTATTTGCACAGTGTTGCAGATATAAAATCATTTTCAGCTCTCAGGTGTAATCATCACAAATTAATTTTTTTAGTCAGAGCTACAATGCCACAGGGTGCCCAGCTGACACAAAATGCATTTTCTCCCGTCATGCCTGCTAAGCCAATGAAATGAGTATTTTTTTTTAAAAAATGTTTCATTTGCCCATCACTGTAGCATAATCCATTTCTATTTAAATGAAAACAGTTTGCTCCAACACAGCGACGGAGCACTTTCAGAATGACTATGAAGTACATTCACATATGTTGAATCAAATCCATAATAACTTTTTTTATCACTATATAAATATATGTTTTGCTAGATCTTCTTCTGGGTAGCATTGCAGATGCAGTGAGAAACTCACAAATGGTAACAAACAAGTCAGAGCTGTTTTAGGATGTAATTAAACTCTATGCTTTTAAGATCTCAACAAATAAATATTAAAAACAATGCCAAAATAATGTGGTATATTCAGGATTTCATAAACAAGCCATAACTACTTGTTGGATATACAACTATTCAACAGTGTAGTAATATTTCAGTATTACACGCTCTTTTTGCCAAAACAAAAAAACAGTAAAGTGACTGTTGTCAGACAAAACTTTGATCTGTGATTTAATTATTTACTGTCCAGAGTGTACTGGAAGCCTGGTTACCTGCCAGACCTAAAATAACCCTCCACATGAGGGAATTTTATATTTTTAAGAAGCTTCTTTCATACATAAACTACAACTTTACCTAAGCTGATGTATCTTATAAACCTACAACCAAAGCCAAATTCAAATTTTGGAGCTGAATATTGTTATTAGTTTTTTATGTTTAAGTCTTATTGCTGAAATGTGGGGGGAAAATTCAAGAAAACACTCCAAATTTTTGACACTAAAGTGGCAAATTTATGAGAAGAAAACTTGCACATTTATGAGAAAACAACTGGGAGGAGAAAAAAAACTGAAAAAAATAGTGTTTTTTATTTTTTAGTCAAGGAGGATATCCTTGGCTTATCATGGTTAAGTTGTAAAGAAATTCACCTATTTGAACTCTTTGGATTATTATCTCATATGAAACCACACTAACCCGTTACCCACATTCTGCAGAGCCAGAAAGTGACATAATACTCCTACTGTAGTAAAAAAAAAAACAAAAAAAAAAAAAACAAACAAACAAACAAACAAAAACAAACCCTGTGCGAAAGCCTAAATATAAATGCAAGAAAAACCACATCCATTAATTACAGGTGACCTATTTGTTAGCAATATGACAAATGAGTGTTTTTCCACTGAGGCTTTGGGTGTAAATACCTTATAAACAATATAAGAAAGCTGTGCAGGTTAAGCATAACCAAAACCCCAGACTAAAATTGACTAAAACATCACGGGCCATGTCACAAGATACGGCATCCACAGCAGTATGCAATGCAAAAAAAGCTAAGGAAAGTTTTTTCCTCTGCTGAACAACCTTTGAACCGTGATGTTTGCTCGGATTTAACAGACATATTTAACAGGTCAATGTGAAATGGGCTGTTGCGATTGGTCAGAATTCACCTATGATAACTTAATAAATGTTGTCTTTTACTTTTTTAGAAAGAAAAACACATTTATATTTATGTTGATAATTGAAAATAACACCTAAGAAAATACTCCTCAGGGTCCATTGTCCATTGTTGAAGTGGGCAGGCCCTGGCCCCTTAGGCCCCCCACAATGCAGCAGTATGGCCTCATTCACAAAGGCCTAGAAACCAGTCGGCGACACCCTGGCAACCACAGGTCGCTAGGGGAAAATGTGTATTCCCAGAGTACTTGAGAAGGTGTGACGCCCTCTGGAAACAGAATGTTCACCTTCAAAGTCAACGTTGTGCCTTACTGCTGTAACCAACACGTTTCAAAAGGAACAACGTTGACTTTGAAGGTGAACAGTCTCCATTTCTGGTTTGAATCACACTTTTCACAGTTTCAATACCGCTCAGCATGTAGCTGGCGAGTGTCTGTCGAAGACCACTCGCCAGCCGGTTTGAGGATACACATTTTTCCCTAGTGACCTGTGGTCACCAGGCCTGTTTGACCGAGACCAGGCAGACAAACTACAAAGAGGACTAACAAACCCTGGTCTCCATGTGCAGCTGGCTGTGAGCCAAAGGTGTGAAGGCACCATCTAACAAAGCACAACACAAAAAAAAAAAAAAAAAAAAAATCCCATACATAATCAGTGTTAAATTTGCTCACATACAGTGTTTTTTTCACCAAAATCCCTTTATACATCGCGGATATCCTGGATCATATTGCCATACGTTGTAAAATTGTGCTTTTGAATAATTTGGGGTATTTTTCTATTAGTCAAAGTATTAAATTTTAACTTCCCATTTTTAAAATAACATTTCAATTTACAATAATGGACCAGACATAATATGAGCAAAAAAATAATTAGAGCAGATGTCTATCTGAAAGTGCAGTAACTAAATTTAAGGAAGAGATTTCATTAATATTTCCCTCAATGCCACGTGCAAACACAATGGAGGGCCCATTGGAGTTATTACTGAATGTAATCAATGTAATATGTATGTATTAAGTTTTTTTTAATAAATAAACAAATTTAGCATACATAAATGAAAATTAGCCTTTTTTTTCTTACTTTAATCTGGAAAATGTTGAGTTTTTTCCGGGAACCCCATCCCCACCCCCCAACCCTCCCTCTAATATATATATATATTTTTTTTACCTTTGGCCTTAAGTGCACTAATAAAACCACACTTTTGTTTTTATGTTTAAGACAACACAAACTAACATAAAAAATAAATAAAAATAAAGCATATAAAACAGTCTACCACACTCACATGAACCAAAGGACTTCTAACAAAGGCTCCCCACGTGGCAGCCATCTTGGCTTCCATTGTTTTGTTTTGTTGGGGGGTTTTTTTGTTTTGTTTTTTTAGTAATTATCTCAAATAACTTTAATTTCAATGGTCACCAGGACATCAAAACCACATGTTTAGAATCACTAGTCAAATCTGTTAATGAAAGCCTAAAATGTTTGCCCCAAAATAAGGTTTCAAAAATGTTTTGTTTTTTTTCTCCTGGAAGTGCTACCACGCTTTGTCTTGGAATTAGTGCCACGTCTCTCTCCTATAATGTCTCCGGTAAAATAAAGCAGTATAGAGAACTTAAACAAAAACAAAATAAAAAGAACCAGATATATGCAATTACTTACTAGCCTTTACCTAAAATGTTCAGCTGATATCTATTCACTTAAGCTCACTATTTACTACAAGCTAAATCATTCATAGTTAACAATAAACAACGTAAAGGTAACGCAGGCTAGCGCTTATTCTTGCTGGTTTGGGTTACTTTACCTTTTTTTCATGCTGGAACTGGCTGCTGTTTCTTGCTTCTGCTCGCAATTTGCCATTTTGAAACCTAGCAACAGCAAACGTTTGGGACTTCTTCTGATGTGCTTCTAGACGCGACTGCGAAGTTGGCTACCAGGCAGTGACCTACGTACCCAAGGCTATTGTCTTTGGATCTGTGGGGGGTTTGAGTCCCGCCCCTGACCATTTCCTGTTTCACACACTCTCTCTCTCCCCACTTTCATCTACTCTGTTGTGTCCTATGTAATAAAGGCCTAAAATGTCCGGAAAACGTAGCAGAAATCGTGCAAATAATTGTTACTAACAGAACTGTATTCTATCAGCCTACATTAGTCTCCCCCCTCCCCCAGCACGTCGATCCTGGTTACGTCTCAAAATAAATAATTAAATAACGTTAAAGGCTGATTTACAAAATTAAACTTACAAGGCATGATTATTTTTATATACATTATATCTGAAAATTTGGGCTTAACACCTACAGCAAATTTACAGAAAATATAAGACATTTTAAGACCGTATTATATATTATTTTAATTTGTAGGGTTTTTTTAAAGACTTTTTAATGAGCTGTGGGAACCTTTGCTGTCCCGACTGAAACATGACCAAAAATATTAGTATTAAATACCACTGAAACCTCAACAAAACATTTAAATCAGGAACCTCCAAACGCCTATGGATCAAAACAGGAGCCACCTATTTATTTGTATTATTTCAATCCAAATTATTATGTTTTAAGACATAAGACAATGACTAAAATTTGTGTCTAATGTGTATTTTTCAAACAAAAAGCGTACAATAAAATATTATATTTACTAATTTATTACAATTATATTTATTTCAAAAGTTGAACTCCTGGACACAGGATGTCTCCTGCTGCGCTGAAAAGCCGTTTCTCTGTGTTGATTGTTTTAAGTAATTTATTTATTTTTATGTTAATTGTGTAAATTGCATGGCTTCCAAACTTGCTGTGATTTCACAGATCATGCTCAAGGGAATGAGTGTTACACTCATAACTAAGCGTATAGGCTAATTCACGAGGGACGTGGAGCATTATGTGTAATCCAGCTCAAAAGTAATTTCTGGCAATCATGCAGAATGCAGAAAACATTCAATCAGCTGCAATTATAGCATTTACATTTTAATGTGTTGGGTCTCAAACCACTGAGCCACAAGCTACAGAACAAAAAGAAAGAAAAAGAAAGAATAATAAACAGAAAGATGATTCAAAAGCGCTAGCAGAATCATGTGCTGTCCTGTCCTGTGCACATCAAATGCCTGCCGGCTCCTCCAGAAACCGAGGACTCCTCTGAGTCCCCGTCACAAAGCACAAAGTCAGCACAGTCAGTGACAGACACACAGCCAGACCACAGGGACACACACATCTAACACACACTAATGTACAGTATAGCGGACTAGTGTGCCTACTCTTCTCTACATGCACACACTGATGCATTTTCTGTGTCTGTCTCTCACACACCTCAGTGCCTACAGCTACTGACAGGTGGATACCAGCTCATACTGCGGCGGTGCAGTGCGGGTCCGCTGCTAGGTGCTCCTCATAGCTGCTTCTGTTGCTTTATGTTGAGTTGTGCAGCTTGTTCCTGAGGTCTCATCCTTTAATCTGCCAACCATAAGGTATTATAGTGTAGCTGCAAGGCTCAGCCCGCCTGCCATAGGTGTAGGTCCCAGGATCAATAACGCATGCACACCACTCAACATTACGCAAGCCCTCAAACTGTTCCTGCTTTCTGTCTGCTGCTCTCTCTACAGTCTGTCTCTCATCGTCCCTCTCTCTACTCGTCTTACTTCTCCCTCCAGCTCCCTCTGGAGAGCAAGCTTTACTTGTTCACACACACATGAATGCACTGCCTCCTCTCCCCCCGCCCTCCTTCCGTCTGCAGGGAAGTTCCTAACAGAGAGTGAAAATACGCACAGTAACTAGCAGGAGGTGAGTGAAGATTCATCCTCTGAGAAACAGAAACACTGGCACGTCTGGTCAATGAGCAACATCTTTCAAAACACCCCTGCCAGTCGCAGCTGCCGTCACTGTGGAGTCCTTAATCTCCAAACATCGGCAGAGCAGAGCTTTTGAAAACAGTATTTGCTCAAACACGGGGTCAGGAAACCAGTGTCAAGTTTGGAGAAAGTTTTATTAATGATGTCTTGGTCAATGTGTTTGTTTTTAAATTTAGTGGTTTTATTTTATTTTAGCTCATTTTGTAAGTTTATACCAGTTTATGCCAATTCTTTTACAGTATGTGGCAGTGTTTTTTTTTAATTCTCGCCTTAATAATGCTTTGGAAAAATCAAATTAAGGAAGCAATACCTGAATTTTAATCCAGGAGTATTTAAGTATTTATTTTAAATGCCACAAGCATCAGAAATAATACTTAATTAATTTAAGTTTTTAGAGCTGGAAAAAAAAAATTAAATACTAACGAATCAATAAATATTCAGCAGATTGTTGAAACATTTACTTTAATACCTCTGCACTTTTAATAAATGCAAAGTCCCGGTGTTGTTAATAATTTACACGAAAAACAATAATAATAACCACACAATAGCAATTAATACCTTAACAGTATATTATTTTGATTGCACTTCACAAGAGCCAAAGTAAACTTCCTATATACGTGGCGCCCTTTAAAAATAACCATGCAAGTGAAGGAAAAAAAGAGCCAACAACAGGTAGGAACAGCCAGATATTAAATCAGTTGCTGACTAACAGCAGTTTTACATAATTGAGTGAAGTGTGGTAAAGTGCAGTAATGTCGATAAGCCATCAGGAGATTAAGAAGGAGGTGGGATTATGTACAGTATATAGGACACACTTGTGCAGGTTGGGGGGCCTAGTACATGCAAGTTTAAGGTTAAAGTTAGATGAATAGGCAGCTCTATTCAGAAGACGGAGCATAGAGGTGCAGCGACATGAAGGTGAACAAGCAGCTCATCACCGCCTCTGGTTTCCTCACTGTCCTCTGTAAAAAGAGCAGTTTTTACTGGTTATGGGCATCCAGCTCCACAAGGGGTGGAGTCAAATGGATAAGAGCCCCCAATACATTAATTACATTATAGTGCTCCTCCCAAAACCTTAGATCATCTTGTGTCACGTGACACACAAGTGGCTGAAGTGGCATTATCCCTGTCAGACTGTAATCCTGCGGCTAAAATGGCTCCAAATCCTGATCTACTCTGTGAAATGAGGCGGGGGGCTCGACAGGAAGTCGACAGGAAATGGAAAGGATTCAGAGCTTCAGTAAGAGGAGCTGTTGATTTGGGTATGGAGTTTGGAGGATGCCTGTATGCTGTGTGGGAATGTAGTATAGACTAATTCAATTATCGGAGCTGCTGACAGGGATGTTGGCCCTGATCAATAAGCAATAAATACTTGAGTAAATATCCTAACTTGACATCGATATCTCAGGTTAGGAAGCTGATCTCCACAGCAGAAGGGAGCGGGTGGAAATGCCTATTTGTGTGGATAGCATTTAAAGGGAGACGGAGAAGGCGAGAGAGAATTATTGGTGATTGTGAAAAAGCCTGAGGGAAAGGTTTGTCGTTCTAGTCTCTTATATATGGGACTAGAAGGCACTCAGTGGAGTCTAAATGTCTGCCAAGCTGCAGCAACTCTTCATCGTGCATAAAGTTGCAGCCCGAGTAGCAGTTTATATTTGTTTATTGTTTGTCTTCTATGTTTGATTGTGCTACAAACTGCTACAGTTTGTGAATGCAACACACACAAAAAGCAGAACACGTTAGGTTGCATATATGGGTCAAATCTATTGTGCAATTTTACTTAAAGACAATCATAAGATAAGAATAACCCCCTTTGAAGGTGCACATTTGTTAGTATCACCTGAGTTGCAACCAAAATATAAATAACAAATGACAGAAAGTCTCTGATTTGCAAGACAGCATATCAAAGTCCACTAATTTAACAACTGTTTCTAGTCCTGCTCGAGCTTACGCCACTCCTTCAGAAAAACACCAAAACAAATCTGCAAGTATTTACAGGCCGGTTGCTTTCATCATTCCTGGCAGAAAACAAACGAGGCTGGTTCCCCTCTTTAACAAACACCCTGTCTAAGTTGAAGGGGTTATTAGGAGCGAGGGCTGTTCTGAAAACCAGGCTGCCCATTCTTCAAGACAGCCACAACAACTGCTCTGAAAAGCAGTGCCTCACTGTGAAGGCCTGGCAGATCTGAGCATGTCATAGACACAAAACGGTAATGAGATCATTCGTCATGATCCGACCTCACAGTGGTGGATTGCATTTTACAATGACAAGCAAAAGATGGCAAAAGCAAATAAAAGCTGCATTTTTTTTCCCCTCAGTGGCATTTCTGTGATTTGATCAAATCAGAGTCCATCTGTGTGTGTGTGAGACCCTGGCTTGTGTATCTTATATAGGCACACGCCAGCTTTAATAATGTGTGGTGATAAGGAGGAAACAGCGATACTGTAAATGCTTTACAAATGCCTGGGGTGGGTATGCATCCATCAACGCATGCAACAATTATGCTTGACAAAAGGAAGAACAAACACAAGTCCATTTTAATTACACTTGTGTCATCTTCAGTGGCTCCACATTGGCACCGCTGTCTCGTCAACACCAAACTACCCTCTGAAGCTTGTCAGTCTATTTCCCTGTAATTTATTGTCCCGCAAAATTAAGCGACCGGAAACCTCCCAGCCTGGAGTCAGTCCTCATACCACTTGAAAAGAAACCATCTTAGCTACCATCACTGAAATGAACTCTTGCTTCCCAATCTGGGGGGGGAATGGCAGGAACACAGAGGCACAATACACACACGCAATGACATGGCCACACATATGACTACTGTTGTTGAAGGATCTGAATGGCGGTAACCGCAACTCAACTAAGAATAAACTGCCTGTCTCTGTTACACTATCTGATAGGGCGGCTCACATTCAGCTTACTGTACATAACATACAGTTCTAAGCTATTTACACCCGCTCATGCTAACACACAGCAGGCTTCATTCTGCACTACCAGTCTGTGCCAGGGGAGCAGTGGCGTTGCAAGCTGGCGGGAGACAGTGAGAGACAATGCACGCAATCTAGGTGGCAAAGCATGCACATGTGAGAAGGGGGAAGGGAAGGAGGAGGAGGAGGAGGAGGATGGAGGGAAGACAGGCACCAAATGCTGCAGTGGAAAGAGTGTGTGACAGTCCCTGGAGAGAGGAGGTGAGCTCCAGCTGCATCTTTTGGAATTCACCATTATTAAAAATGAAAATCACCTGAGCAGGTCAGCAATGAGTGTGTTAACAGAAGCAGCTCTGGCCACACTGTGCTTAAAGGCAAAGACCCCTTTAACTTTCCCAACCCTCCGAACAAGAAAACACGCATGGCTGCTTCAGCATCAAATATTTATTAACCCGGTGAGCTGAAGATGCCCTCATTTTTGCCTTCAGGTTCTCTAAGTGTGCTCTTCTATGGAAGCTTGCTTCAACTTTAATTGGATTTGTGTCAGTGTGTGCTTCATTTTACCTGACAGGGATAGGTTATTCATCAATCAGTGTCATAATGTTGTTTGCATGTGTGAAACACAAGTGCTGCGTTGCTGGATGGGCAACCACAGCAGCATACTTGCAACTGCTGAATACAAGAAATATCAAGAATTCCACAATAAACACACGCCCAAATAATCAATAACTAACTCGCTGCTAACTCGCTTGTACAGTTTGGCAGTTTCCTATGTGCTGTTTTACTGCAAGTCAATTAAGAATAAATGTGAACGTAACAGCTTAAAACACACAGTAAGGACATAACACTCCTCGTGAACAGTACGACACCACTACCGCAGCAGCTCCTGCACCCATGGGAATTCCTGAGAATAGACTCTTTAGTGAGATGCACACAGATTGAACACTTCACGATAAAATGTTCTGCTCCTCCTGGGAAATATTAGCCAAGGGTCAGTATGACAATAACTATTTACAAAAAGTTACAGTTTCTTTCACATTCTGCTCATAGCTCAATTTGTGCAGCTCTGCTGCATCTGTATGAAAATGCTCTCCTGCTTTGCCTGCAAACTGACATTTGGTGTGATAAAATCACCCCCCCCTTTTCCCATGTAAACTTGAGACTCCTGCCGTTCTATTGCCTTATCACTATATCCAGTTTTCTCATACATGTATTTCTCTTCCAAAAGCTACTGACTGGGTATTGGCATGAGCTGGGCCATTTGGCAGGGAAGCAGGTGGAGTTGTCCTACTCTACAGCTCCTGCCTGTTGCATATCACCCAACTCATCACTGGACTCACCGAAATCAAAGTCAAGCTCACAGCAATGTAAAACAACAGGCATCATGGTATGTCACAATTCACAAATTTAAAACAGTACTACTGCAATCACTGAGGTAGCCCAGGGCCACTGTAAGTAACAACCACAATTTTTAAAAATGACCAAAACTCAATAATAAAAAGAGAGTAACCATTTGTCCTCTTAATAAAAATAAATAAAATCTTTAAAAGAATTGATTGACACTTTGAGTAAGGCTTATTGGTTTTCATGTCGACACTCAGTTGTATATTCTAAATATATAACCAAAAGAATATTAAATAATCATATTTCTCCTTATGCTGAGCTATTCCTGAACATTTCGATTCTATCACTGCATCTTGTCTGCAAACTAACCAAATATGTTTCTTCCATTTTTATTTTCCAATCCAGTATTCCATTTTAAAGCAATTATTTAATTACCAAGCAAGACTCTAACAATTACAGCATAAAAATGTGAAAACACAGCAATGACCAACAGTACTTGATCCACAGGGACACATCTGACAACTTATATATATATGTGTGTGTGTATTTTTATTTATTTATTTATTTAAACAAAGTAAACCTGGGGTACAGACAGCTTCAAAAGAAGATGGAGAATGCGACTGCTTCCTGTTTAACATGCAAAGTAAAAGCAGCCGTTTGAGAAGAATACCTGAACATGGCATACTAAACATTCAAAGCAGTATTATATTGGGTTGCTCAGCTTTAATGTGAATATAGCTAAAATGTGATTTTAGGGATTCATCCGGCTCTGTGTGGGTTGGGATGTTTTTAATGAGTTTTATTTTAATGTTATGGCTAGATACAAATGGAGGACGCGTCTCGCATTCAACATGGGGAAATAGAGGTATCTTCTGATTTCAAATACATATAATCCGATTTCTTTTTCAAGAAGAGGTCATACATGGTTGATGTGAGAATATACATGGATTTCCAATTCTATTAACTCAACCCACCAGCCAGAAATCCTGGTGTTTGTGAGCAGACCACACACACCCTGCTGAGAGAGGACACTAACAGCCTCACACAGCCTCCCAGTGAGCCACACTGACGGGGAAAGAAATGCTGCCCTCTATCAGCAGTGCTCATTTCTCCCCATAAGTATGCGTGTGGGACATGCTCGTCTTTGACTCGGAAGTCCTCTCTGTGTCTTCCTCTTCCGTCAGAGACAGTGTGAAACAGAGGAAGCACAATGGTCGGATTGTGCTCTAGGTTGTGTTGGAGGCTCAGCTGTGTGATGACCCTACTGTAGATGACTTGTTCTGATCGTGGTGGCAGTGGTGGTGGTTCCGCTGTATACATATGGAAAAGGATGGAAATGACGGCTGCAAGTGGGCTCATGAATAAGAAAGGTCACAAAAGGGCTGCGGCTGTGACATAGATGGACAGCCCATTCAGCACTTTTCCCTGCTGCACTTGTGGAAAGAAAATGAGCACTTGAAGGTTTCAGTGAAGCACCAGCTTTACGCAGGCACTTTTATTGAGGCACCTTACTCAGCTGTGAATTCACCGTCATATAAAATCAGCACTCTGACCACTCCGCCACCCATATCCTAACCCACTGTTACACAACTGGACTGCACTCTCCACTCTCCTGGGAATAGATGGAAATTGCAGGATGCCCAAACTGACAGCAGTTCATGACAAACAAAATCTACAATCATACAATTTTGATATCAAAAGCTATTAAAGTGATCAGTTGTAGGGTGAATCTCAGGGTGTCCAACGCAGCAAACGCAACTTTTTGTTTTGCAGCTTCTGTGCATTGGAGCACTTTGGGTCTAATTTCTGAAAGCCTTCATCATTCAAGCTCTCCTTCTTTAACTAAAGCAAAACACTCAAAACTGGTTTCCGTAGCAACGCGGAACAGTTGGACCTGAATACAGCGCGACCTGTAAACACACATGGACACATGCACACATTCACAAGCACAATGACACAGTTTTGCTCCCACATCAAGATGCTGTAAATGTCAGAGGACTGTATCTTTTGGCATTTCTCTTCATAGATAAATATTAAAGGATGCTACTGCAGCTACATGGGAGAAAAGCTGTCTGGAAATCTGGAAGTTCCTGGAAATTAATCTGAGTTTAGAAACTTTTGAATGGGGTGACCAGTCTGGAGCTCACGTTTAAAAGAAGTGGAAATTTTGTATCAGGAGTAATATGTTTTCAGACTCAAATAAATTGGATTTCTGCAATAATCTGCTTAATATTCCTAGTAATATTACATATTCAGTGTAATAAATAAATTCCAAATAAACCAATATAGCTATACAGCTGCTGTTTAGCTCCTAAAAGCAAGGCTTCAGGAAAAATTTCACACTGATGTCACCAAATGCCACCAAGTGTCTCAGATGGTAGCACCATTATGAGATTTTGGTGCCACCGCTTCTGTTTTGTGTTACCTAATGTCAAATAACGAACGTGTATCATCTCAGAAATGTTTCAAAATTCCCTTACAGTATTTTTAAGATTAAATAAGAACAACAGATAGCGTTATAAGAGATGAAGGTAGCATTTAATGTAGAGCATAGCGCAAAACTCAAATCTCAGACAGGAAACATACCCATGGGCAAAACTTTAAAAAAAGAGCAACAGTTCAAATTTAAATGTAGTAAAAGGCATCTCTACGTGATATGATATAGCAAGTTAAGGTTGTTTTTTTGGGGTTTTTTTTTGTTTTTGTTTTACTCATTTGCCAGGCTACCCTGATGGTTAAAGCTTGTGGGAAGAGGCTTTTCAAGGACAGCACGAATCCCTGCATAGTTTGTGTCACATGCTGTCATTTTGCAGCTGTATAGTTTGTCATGAACATTGCATTGCCAGTATTGGCAACACCACATTGTGCACAATTTACTCATTGCATCTCATTATTCTCTTAATTATACCTCAGCCAAAGAAATTCATGTCTTTTTAGGTGCTTTTTTTGTTTGAGGTTTCTCGTGTCTCTCCTGCCTTCTCCACATTGTCTTGTGGGCACAGCACAGTTATATCGGAACAATATAAAGTCAAGATTATGTGTAACAACTGCCTGATAACTGTTACCTAATGTTAACAGTAGCCTAACAATACAAGCTGATAGAGAAAATTTGTTGCCTGCTAAGCTGTGACTATATCTTTGAATACCATTTCTAAAGTGATGTTCAACTACAGCTGTGTTTATTTTCTAAACATATATATATTGCAGTAAAGCAAAGGGGGAAAAAAAACACTTGCACCTTAAAATTGATCACAAAGTCACAGCCTGGAGTCCTAAATAGCACAGGAGAAAAGAGACAAAATAACAGGTCATCTAGCATCTTGTTTTATGGATGTCCGTGGTTGTTTTTGTTTCTGTAGTCATTTAGCATCTCCTTGTGGAAAATGTTCATGTTTTTTGCCATCAATTTGAGCCTACCTGGTATTTTTTTTAATTAATTTATTTATTTTTGCCTCTCTGCCTCTTTTTTTTTCCTTTTCCCTCCCTATTTGGTTGTTTTGCCTCTCTTTGGAAAATTCACTATTTTGGTCATTTGTTTTAATGGTTCAGTAAGAAATGTTAATTACAGAGGTTCTGGTACAGGGGCTCTAGACCATACCAACCAGGGACAATAATCATCTCTGATACTAACAGGTCAACTACCAGTCATTCAAATAGGCAATCAATTCCAAGGGAAATTAGTGCCACTACTCAACATCTCTACTTTAAAAACAAGGTAAGAGACTGAGAAAAGGGTGAAGGGCCGGCAGAAGAGATTAAGGAGACCAAGGGTGAATCTTGAGGCTGACAGTACTCCCAGCTCACAGTTTTAAGCTAGTGGCACAGCACCTCCTCTGCATGTAAGCATTTTGGCTCCTGGCTTGCTCCATGTCAAACTCTGATTGGCTCATTGGAGGCTTTCACCTGTTCAAAACCCATCAGAGCCTCAAAGTTGTACCAGGGTAGCAGTTTTATATGGTGATGATATGGGACAAGGACGGGATCTGCCTGTGTGAGAAATGCCACCTGCTATGTGCCTCAGCTGCCCACCCCCCACCCCCCATGGACACCACGCCCTTGTGTGCCGGCACACTGAAGGGTAGAAACACTAAACTTTACATCCGCCATGGAGCTTTCAGCTGGGATTCCCCACAGCTTCTCTGTCTCTCCTGTGTCATCCTGTGTCATGTTCAACCATTATATTCACATGGTGAACACACACACACGTGAGAGAAACAGCCTGAGCAACAGAGGAGCACTGAAAAGGAAGGAGAGACCTAGCAGCTGTTGCAACTTCAAATTACTTCCCTAAAAAAGAACTTGGGCAAAACTGTGGCACTCATAATCATGATTTATAAGTCATTAAGTATTTACATTCGGCACGTTTAAGATTCCAACAATTCATCAAATCCTGCTTTGCAAAACAGCGTCCTCAAACATCTGCTCCCAACAATGCTGCTCCTTCCTCTAGCGTATTGACACGGTAGTGCTTACACTTATGGTCACACAAACAGTAAACTAGGCGACGCATACCTGGTAGACAGGTGTGCCACTGAGCACTGAGTTTATTAGAAATACAACTTTTTAGTCATGATAAATGTAGCGCTTCAACCTTTTCTATCATCTTCTACAGCAAGCCAATAAGAATGTATCTTAGGTTTGAAATAAAATGTCTTTGGGTAGCTCAGTTCAAGGAAACTTTAAGGCTCTCATCTTTAATCCATGGGTGTTTAAATTCCCTTTCCCAACATTTCCCATTTGGATGATGCTTACATAGCACATGTCTAGTTGTTGCTCCCACTGTGTCACTCTCCTTCAGGTGAAACCATCTCCAAATAGTGAACAGTCCTGTTTTACTTTCCTTATTTCTAGCATATTTGGATGGCTTAGTCAGAGACTAAGTCATCAATTCAGAGCAATCCTCCTCATTCCAGCCACGCCTTCCACACCTCCTCACTATGGCTCCTGAGAGTCATCTAGCCGATTATTTAAATCCTGGTTGTAATGAGTGTAATGCTGTAGCAACTGTTAGTCATGCAACAGGTTGCAGTGAAATGTGAATGACAGCTTACTGAGAAGTGAGTTTCTACAGATGCTGCTGTGATACACATGCAAGCGTCTGTTAAAAAAAGGTGTTTCAAACGTTCAGGGAGCTTAAACAGCGATCCCACAGCTCCAATAGACACACAATGAATTCACAATTCTCTCACATCTAATCTCGCTGCTCCCTTAAGCTATGTACTCTGTTGCACTAGCAAGTCTGTTATCACTTCAGGAGAAAAAATATACTATTCCGCTTTCATGAAAAAGTTAATAATTGCTATACAAATTTAGCAGCATTGGAGAGGCGCTGAAATTTAAATGCAGTGGCCTGAACAGTCAAAATAAAAGCCTAAGGCTAATTTATGGGAAGGAAATTGTTCTTTTTTTCTCTCTCTAATTGCTAATGAAGAACAATTTCATGTGCCATAACTTTTACAAAACAAGATCTCAGTGAGATGTAAATCGGTATGGAACATTAAGCATGTGGAGCATCTCATCTATAAAACAGATCCCTTTGAGCGATCCCTCCTTATGGACAGGTGAGAGGAGATATGAGGAGGAGGGTGCAGCGGATGTGGCTTTAGAGGAGAGCAATACAGTGCCTCCTGATATCACTCCAGACAAAACCAGAGCCTGAATTGGAGAGCTTCCCCTTCACCCAGGATCAACTGGGGAGTATTAATGGATTCTGAGTGGATCAACTGATGACTATCGTATTTCGGTGTTTTGACTCAGTGTGCACTGACAACCCAACACACACATCTGCATGGGCACCACTGTGGTGCAATGCAGATGTTTACACCATGTCTTGGTATCCTATTTTAAAAAAGGAATAAGGGTCTTGTAATCAGTTTGGCTTTATTAAACCACAGTTAGCTAGCTTAATACTGTGATAAAAAGCACAAAACACCTCATTACAAAATAGTGGAGTGGAACACAAGAGTTAGCACTCAGTTACATATGTATCACTTTTTCATTTAGGCATGTCAAAGGTGTAGAGAGATAATTAGAAGGAGAAAAGTCTGTTTGTCATTAACAAGCAAGTAAACACACCTGCGTAATTTACACGAGGACAGCTTTAATTGTATTTACTCCACAACACATCTTCACGTGCGTAATATCGATAACTGACTATTGATCAGGCTCTCAGCGAGAGCTCACATTAGTCATTTTGTTCACACCTCCACCTCCTGTTTGATAGACAAGCAACACTGCATATTGTTTATGGAGCTCCAATATAAATTAACACCAAGTCACACTCTCCTTCCTCATTTGCTGCATGAGCAGCAACTACAGGAAACTTAATATGGATGAGGAACTTGTTTATCTGATTCTTGTGTAAAAACTGGCCACCATTAAAACACGTGAGCAAAAATGCAACAGAGCTATTTTGTTTAATTCTATTATCAAACTACTTTCTCTCCTAATTTCACTCTAATCAGGAATATATAAATTAAATAACTACAATGCTAATAATAATTCTACTTAAGCATAAAACATTTCTATTTCATGAGTTCTATAGATTATTTCTGCAATAAACATTTATATTTAAAACCTACAATTATATATGAAGCTCTTGTCAAAACAATAAAATTATGTAATGCAGAGAAAATTATTTTAAGTATAAGCTTACTAACATAAACATATTAATTTTGAGTAACAGTTGTCTTAGCAGTGAAATCAATATGAAGTAATCCCAATTATTAAAACATTAATGAAGTGCTTAAAACAATCAATTTCAGCAGAATTAAGCCTCATAATTGTAAAAACATTCTTTAAAATATGACTATAATTCTGCAACTAATTATTCAATATTTCCAAGGCAAGAAGCTTCAAGACTTTTTCAAATAAAATCAAAAGCTACTTTTATTCTTATAAAATTACTGATGCCTCTAAAGCAATTTGAAATATCAAAACATAAAATGTACAGAGCTGAAATAATATTTAAATGGCAAACAGGACATCAAAGCCACATGAATTCACACCTTTGTTTTTTTCAGGGTGTTCAAAAATACATTTAAAAGGCCCAGTCATTCACTCATTAGCAAACAAAAAGTTAAACAGCCACCATAATCACTCAGAATTTCTGTCTTTAAAAACTGGTATAATTTAAGTGTGAATCCAAATATGGCTAATAGCACAGGGAAGATGTTACACAACAAAACATAACTAAAATATATAAACAAGCAGCAGCTGAAACTACAGCAGCCTCACAAAACCAAGAAGTGCCAGCAGGCCTGAAGATGAGACAGAAAGCTCACACAGCTTCCTAAATAACAAGACAAAAACTGATGAGCCCTGTTTAACTATGCATTCACTGCAGCTGCAGTCAAATCCATAAGAATTCCTGCAGTCGTTTACTTTATTATTTAAATGCGAGATTTAGAAGATACCATAAATAAAGTAAATAGTTTATAATTTCACTATTCTGCTGCTATACTGTTAAATATAAATTGCATTTCCAATTATGTCTTAAACAACTTGAATAAATTAAAATTGTACGCTAAAAAGATGGCTCATTTGCATTAACTGAACCTCTAAAAATTATTCTAATTAAATCTTACACTGAATACAAAAACTACGCATTTTAACTGATTTTAAATTGAAATCACTGTGAATGTTTCTGCCGTAAAAACTCCACACAAATACTGGCGAACTTCTGAGGGGGGTTCGTTTTAAGGCATTCTACCTTTAAACCAAGCGAACAAAAAAACTATGAAGTTACACCTCCACGTGCCAGCCTAACACAGCCCCTGCGTTTCAAAATGAACACCTATACGTATCCAAACAGCACTCATATTGATCTCGCTGATTTGGCGAGGATTCCGCTTTAAGGCCTTTTCAGCACATGCAAGCGGGTCCAGCAGCTGTACACACTGCCGATTGGACACATCGGGCACATGTATGGACATTTGCTCCATCTGATTCAGCCTATAGCCGTGCAGTGTGCAGGGCCATCATGGCAGCCATTATGAGGCTCTCCAACATTGCCATGGCCTACGTGCACATTAACTGTGGGGAGTGGCGCAGGCTTTTACACCATGTTGCGCCTTGTAGCTTACAAAACGTCTTCAGATCGAGCCATAAAGAGGGGGAAACGACACAGCAGCTCGATCACTGTATATTTAAAACATACAGAATTTTCTCTGCAGTGTTGTTAAGCAAAAAAACGAGGGGGCTGTTTAAGCAGGAAAGTAGAAAGCCTGCACTGGAGGGGGAGGACTATGCTGGAAGCACATAAAGTATGGGTCACGTGTTCCTCCACAAGGGGGTTGAATATTTACCTTTTTGTCACGCAATGTAGTTTTTCCCTATAGCCAAAGGCATTGTTGTGAAAATGGGTGGATCTATAAGTGTCGAGGGAGCGTGAACTGCACAATCTGCCACAAACGAGTGACTTTTTTAGGCGTTACGCACAGGAAAAAAAATACTGCTTCTTTTCTTTAATATTCCCAAGCACTTAAAAAGCTCATA
>VUQI01059946.1:38254-48755 GCA_015106735.1 Paratilapia polleni
CTTAAAAAGCTCATAGATTTCTTGTGTTTGTAAAGTCCATGGACAAGCTCATACACACAGACACACAGCAGTGGTGTCGTGGTTGTGACCTATAGATTAGCCCACAACACCTTAAACTCTCGGTTTCCTCGCGCACACAACGTGACTCTCACATACATCCACACATGCATATAGAGAAGAGGCAGCTGATTGGTATGCATCTCATCGTGCATTGCAGCGTTACAGTCAATAAAGAAACTCAACTTTATCGCCTACATATAGGGGAAATAACCTTGCGGGGAGGGAGTTTAATATATAAGCATTAGAGCATACAAAAGTTTAATCTCAGCCTATAGGAGAAATTCAATTAAGATATAATTATTACATGTCAGTGTGTGTATACGTGTGTCCATGTTTTAAACTGGGATAGGCCTTGCTGCAGATCACGCGATATGGCAGCAGCCACCGTGTGTTGTGCGGATGTTGGGACTAAACTGTTTCTTTATCGCCCTTTTTTTCCCCCCTCCCTCTTTGTTTAATCACCGCACAATCACAATTTAATCGCCAGGAAAGAAAACAGCAACAGCGTGGCAGAAATCACACACAGCAGCCGAGAAAAGAGGAAAATCTGCTTGCTATATTTCACAGCGGAAGCCTACAGGTCACACAAGTCTGCCATGGGGCACAGTATAGGCGTATGATACAATGCGTGTGTGTGTGTGTGTGTGTGTGTGTGTGTGTGTGTTTGTCTGTTGAGAGAGAGAGTGTGTCACAGATTGTAGGCCTACCTTAGTTTTTTGGGAACAGAGTAGTCTACCTCTATCACCTTTCCGTGTAATTCAACTTTACCTGTAGGGACGAAAATTGATAATGTAGCGTTAGCTGTGTGTCATAAAAGTAACAATGCAAGCTGGTAGGCCTACACACCAACACTTTGAATCACTTCACCAAGTAGGTGCGTCCCCATTCAAATAGTCAACCTCTGAAAAAGTACTCTGCACGGACGCGTTGTGTGCACGGCGGCGGATAAACTGTATACGTTTACATTAATACCAACTCAGGGTGAGATACTAGTGGATGACAATTGAGGGTATCGGCGCCAAAATGAAGCATGATAAGCTTATATACTATGGGGGAAATGGGCAGCCATGCTTTCCACTCCCACAACCCTCACAGTGCAATGAGGGATATTTTTTTTTCTGCTCTCAGTAAAGAATGCAACATGAAAAGAAGAGATGGTTTGCAAGGAGATTGACTTGTACTCTTTCTATTCTAGGTAGGTGTTTTTTGATTCTCCGTGTTGACCCGGCTCGGGGGTGAATTTGAAGCGCTCCTCGGCGAGGCTTGAACACGGCTTTTCGTTAGTATTTTGAGTGGCCTGGCGCAGCACGGAATTAGCGTCTCACCTCGTCCCCCCTCAGCTACCTGTTTATTAGCTCTTTCCTCTGGACCCCCATGACCCACCTCCAAGACACCTCGTAAAAACATAGCCAGACATCAGAGGAACACGAATCTGAGAAGTTTTCCGCGCTCGCTTCGCTGTGCTTTCTTCAATAAAATCAAGATAAAAAATAAGTGAAAAATAATTATGCCTACCCGAACCATCAGACCATCCCATACATTCCAGCGGGTGATTGCAAAGTAGCGCCCCGCACTATCGGAATCTCCGAAATATAGGGTATTGTGCGCGTTAATTGCGTTACGACGGCTTGTGCTTTCTTTAGGCAAATGGGCACTAAAGCCCCAAGTGTGTCCTGTGATCGATAATTTATCCAATTTTTGTTGGAGCGTGCATGACTGAGCGTTCATCTAAACTCTGATGGCACACACGGATGTGATCGCAAACACTGTCCCGAGCAACACACACACACACACAAAAAAAAAAGAGAAATAACACAAGCAGTGCTTAACAGCTTATTTCACATTTCGGACACTCTGACCTATTGTGTTTTTAACCTCATCTTGCAGTTTGACTCGCTGTGAAATTTCCCTGTCACCAGCAGCATCACTTATCAAATCCACACTTACCAGAAAGAGTCTCTATAGCCTTTATGGCCGAGTTCTGATCGGGGAAGTCCACAAAAGCATAGCCGGATTTCAGTAGGACCTGGTCGGCCACTGGCAGCTTCCTCTCCCCAAAGAGCTGCTTCAAGTCCTCGACAGTGACCGAAGGACTTAAATTCCCAACATATAGTTTGTTCATGATCTGAAAGGAAAAATCTCGAAGGGGTATCAGATCTTAGAGTGAGAGAGTGGCGATATTCAGAGAAGTAGAAAAATAAAAAATAAAATAAAAAATAAAATAGAAAAAAAATATGCTGGGATTAAAAAAAAAACCGCAGAAATCACCCCCCAGGTTATTACTAAGCTATAGGCGACCCCCCGGCACCAACTGGCCCTGGCCAAACTCTTTTAACAGGGACTGGGGGAAAAGTGTCGTTACGACGCTACTCTGGAGCCAACAAGCACCGCCTCTAAATAAAATCTCCCTTAAAATCACAAGAAAAAATGTTTGGAGGTGCATGTGGGATCACTGCTGCTCTTCTAGCATAGAAAGAGCAGTAGGGTATGAAAGTGGCATGATGATCAGTGGGTACATTCAGCAAAGGGATGGGCTTAAAGGAGGCAGAGGGGTTATTTTATCAAATCATAATAAGGGCCGTGCCTCGGGTCCCTCCAGGCTGGGGGAGTGAAAAAAAAGAGCTACTGTGTGGAAAATCAAGTCGTTGTCACTGCACTTGTCGACTCAAACAGTGTCACTGATCCTCATAGTTTGCCTTTTATTTATTTATGAGCAACACAGAAATATGGATTTATGGCGACGTAAGCACTGGGCCCAGTCCTCGCCGTGAACACCTGTTATTACACAGATATTACCCCCTAATAAAACACTTCAGGTAATATTTGTGATCTCGTAGAATTTGACTACAATTATTAATCTGTAACAAAACAAAAAGAGAGAAAATGAATGCAACTGTTAAAAGCAATACAGAAAGTGAAACCTTGTTGTGTCCTGTACACGCTGTCCTTGCGGGAATAATAGTGAATTAACTACTATTACTATTATTACTACTTATATTTAAGGACTTATACATCCTTACCAGAGGCCACAGTTTAAGCAGGTAGAGCTACTGTACCTATATCTCTTATTCACCTTACACTTTTTAATTAAAGGTGCTGACAGTTTCACTTTTAACCGTGCGCAAAATGTAAAAAGGAGCAAATGTTTATTTTAAGCTGCTGATAAGACGAAGAAGAAGTGAGGGGATCCCAGGCCTTGTGCTGCATGCGCCCTCCATGCGGTGCCACTCAGTCACTCAGTCTGAGCTGATACCCCCACACATGATATAGCATCCCGTCTCTTTTGTGGTGATGGTGTATTTGTGTACAGATGGGTGTGTTTGGGAGGGAAACACAGCTAAGTCAGTAAGGCGAATTTCAAACAAAAGCTGAAATGTCAGTGAAAGGTTGTGGCTGCAGTAATCGTGCATGGATGTGTAGTCTTCTACCTACACCACCAGGAGGGAGGAGCCTTCTGCTTACAGCAGTTGAGTGTTTCTACATGTGACTGGCTTGTGCCTTGGAACATTACTGCCACCCTACTGTAGTGGAGGTAGTGCCAGCAGCAGCAACAGGACTGACCATCCCTGCCTTGTTTACGTCAGTGTGTGAACAGAGGAATGTCCAAACTGTGGCCTATTTACAAAACAAGCCCTTTAGTTACTTTCCTGATGACATGCTAACACAGTTGTCTTGGATCTTTCTGCCTAGAGATCAGAACCACCATACAAACAAGTCACCCATCAATTTTAAACCCATTAATAATTATTTTATTAATGTTACAACTCCTCACCTTCAGTATATGGTTAATAAAATAATATCCAAATGCTGCATTTAACTTTAAAGCATGTGCCTTTGCATTTCCTTGTGAACAACAGGATTTGTTTACATGTGCTCCTTTTATATGTTATGCCCAATTAGGTCAGTGTGCTGACAAATCATGCCAGCCACCCAAAAATTATTTCCACTCTGAAAGGAAAATTGAGCTGAGACTGGAAGGGATGTGACATTTGGGGAACGTGGAGAGAACTGCTGAACAAAACTCACAACACACATACTGCACATGTAGACTTGTGGTAGAATATGGAAATAAATAGGCTTATGCACTTTCCAAGGTGTGGTCACTGGTTACTGGTGTCTTTTCACTGGTCTTCCCCTTTTTGCACTGAAAACTTTGGGGGGAAAAAATAAAATATTTGTGAATTTACTTACTTTTAATTTGCATTAATTTTTACCGCATCCTTGCACAATACTGTTTTATTTATCATTTCTAACATCTTTTACTTTAATTCAAGATTCAAGGTTCAGAGTACTAATTTATAAAATATAGAAGTTACAATGCTCCCTTGCAAGGCATTCAGTGGTGAATAAATACCAATAAATAAAACTGATGCTACAAACGTCCATAAAAGAAACTGTTAAATAGGGTTTGGGGTGAAATAACCATTAAAATCAGAGTATAATTTAGTGCTGTATTGATGTATCTTCTGTGTGATAAAACATTGTACATATTAAATGTTCAATCTCCTTATTTGTTGTGCAGAAAACCAAAGTGTAAAGTACCCATTTTCTCAAATATACTCAGGTAGCTTTGAAGAAATGGACGGCATCAAATACATCAGATACAGATAATTTTAAGATTTCTAAATTTAGCAATCATCAATATCTTCACTATAGAAATTATGAACAAAATAAAAAATAATGTGGGGTGCTGCACACACCACAAATGAAATCCATTCACCTCAATGGTCATGGCGTGAAGCGAGGAATCTCAAAACGGATATTGCAAAGCCTGGACAAATAAAACAAAAATTATCTGCATGGCTTGATCCCACTTGAGATAAGAAGGGAGAAAGTGTTTTTTTAATAATTTGGGTGAACCGACCCTTTGAGTAAAGAAACAGGCTGTTTTCACAAGACATGAGCTCCCCCTCCCCCCTGGCAAAAAGGGAAAAACTACAATAAACTAAGAATCCAACAAGTCATTTTTCCATGTAGTGTGTACTGTATGTCATGGATACTGGAACAGATTTGGACCTTTTGTGACCAGCAGGGGTAGATGTTGGACTTCACTTCCTTGCAGCTGGGTGCTACTCGGCAGCTTCACCTTGTGGTGAAGGTTTAAACAGTGTGCTTGGTGCAATTGACTTGATTTCACAATGGCTGTTTAGCTGCATTTAGTCATGGATACGCTTTCTTCAAAAGCTTGTTCAAAAATTATAAAGCACTCCAACAGGTCACCTTTTGACACACATTATTCTCACATTAAATAAACCCTTTATTTTGCTGTACAAGGTGACTCTTCTGTGGACAAACGTGCTGTACTACAATCTAGTGACCTTTGACCCTCAACAAAGCAGGCTAGAAAATGGAATGGACTGGCATTTATATAGTGCTATTCTAGTCTTACTGACGACCTTGAAGTGCTTTACACTACAAACCACATTCATCTTTTTCAGGCTATTAATAAAGCACTTTAACGCTGCATCTACAGCCAGTTTAGAATCACCAATTTACCCAGTGGTACTCAAACCTTTTCTGGCATGCCCCACTTATGAAGCTGAAGAAAAGCTCATGCCCCAAACTCCTATTTATTATCATTAACAATAAGAAAGGTTCAAAAGTTAAACTCTTCTTTGTGTATTTCCCCTATAAAATCATATTCATTCAACTTTGTTTCAAATTTTTTCCCTGGTCCACCTGCAGTGGGGCCCACCTCACAGTTTGAGGTCTTTTTTACTGGGGGGGGGGGTCAACAGTACCCCATGCAAACCCACGCAGGCACAGGGAGAACTTTCAAACTCCACACAGAAAGGTCTCAGCTGACCAGGAGGTGATGACAAGATGAATGGAAGAACAGCTGTTTTCTTTTTTTTTATTTGATACCACTTTGTATGTATTTTGTAAACATTTTAGATGCGAGCTTAGGCCTCAGTCACACAGGCCTAGAGACCTGTCGGCGAGCCCCCTGGCAACCTCTGGTCACAAGGGAAAAATGCATATTTCCTGACCAATTGGCAAGCGGTTGCTGGCATTCGCTGGGTGAAATTGATTGCAAATTGGGTGCACCAAAAACCTCCTTGTGATTGTTTTAGCCAGTAGGAGATTGCTCTGGTTGGCCATAGTTTACATGGAATACGTCAACTTGTCTGCAAAACATTTGTCAACTACTCTCCAAGCAGTAGTGAAACTTGGAAAAACTGCGATGCAAACTGAAAGCAGAGACTGTTCACCTTCAAAGTAAAACTTTTGCCTTTTGAAATGTGTTGGTTGCAGCAGTTTGGGTCACACTTTCCACAGTTTTACTACCACTCGGTCAGTAGTTTGCGAGCGTTTGCAGCCAAGTCGGCATCTTCCATGCAAACTAAGGATGACCTTATGCAACCCGCTAGTGACCAGTGTGGCACCGTATACATATTTGCAGCCAATTTCATATACTAATTTTTCCCCTAACAACCGGTGGGTGCCAGATGGTCACCAACAGGTCACTAGGTCTGTGTGACTGAGGCCTTAAGTGGAAGCTGAAAGTACCTTTTGTGTTTTGCAGTTTAATCAAAAAAAGAGAGCTTGAGACCTGATATGATCTTCATCCACTTGACAGTATAAGAAGCTCTCCAGAAAATTTCACAACTCATGAGTAAAAAGTCCTTGCACTACCCATTTTATCTTGTTAAAGTTAAGAAACTAAAATTCTTTAGAAATAACTTATATCAATAAAGTCAAGGCTTTAATATATTCATGTCTGCATTATAACGGCGTGTTGCAGGAAGCGCAAGTGCTGCGAGGAAGGACACGAGTCAAGGTGGGAAAAACAGATCTACCTTTTAATCTGTTCCACTATACAACAAAAATCAGACATGAGTATAACATTTACAACAGGGATTTCCTATACATATAAAATTCAAAACATGAGGGGACTCCTTCATAAATTATTCACTATACTTTTAATGTATATTGAGCAAAAAGATGTGTGATAATTGGAGTAAGAAAGAACATTTACTCTGAAATCAATCATATCTCTCAAAAAACATTTCCTGTAAGTGCCTGGGAAAAGGAGGGGACAGAAGCGTTCAATATCGACCTGTGAAACAAAAACAGTGTAATTAGATGACACATCACAACACGCTGGATCCTTGAATAAAAACAGCAGATGATTTATTGAAATGACTTACGGGGAGAATAAGACCGTGACCTTGATCGAGACCTGTAAGCTCCTCTGTAGTATGGAGAAGGAGATCGCCTTCTAAAAAAAGAATTTCTGTCAGCTTCAGAGGGGAATAAAATAAAGCCCAGGAAACCTAAATACCACATGATGTGAATAAATTCACCGCTGATATATTTCTAACAGACTGAGTCACCTGTATGATCTGTAGTAGTCCCTGTCGTCATAGCGATCGTAGCCTCGGTCGTAGCCACGATCGTACCCACGGTCGTAGTCACGTGAGTAGCGTCGAGGACCACTTGGACCACCTCCACCACTGCACAAAAACAACATGAAATTTCCTCCACTATACAAGATGTACATTTGCACTATTTTCCTGTTACATTTTCACCTCCAATTAAAAACTAATGCTAACACTTTGCTACATATTAAAGTAATTTTAATAATGTAGTAGGGAGACTTCACTTAAGTTGTCTAGATTTCTTGTAGTTCCACGTTAGGTCTCAGTCACACAGGCTTAGAGACATGTGAGCAACCCTCTGGCAACCACTGGTCGCTAGGGAAAATGTGAATTCCCAAAATGTTTGGTGAGGGGTTGCTGGCTGTCGCAAGGTAAAATCGGTTGCAAAGAAAACCAAAAACCTCCTTGTAATTGCTTTGGTCGCTACCAGATTGCCCGCAGTTTGTATCAAAGATGTTGACCTGTCTGCAAACACTCGCCAACTACTCGCCGAACGGTAATGAAACTGAAGCGGAGGTAGTCTGCATTTAAAGCAAAAGTTGTGTCTTACTCCTGCAACCAACACATTTCAAAAGGCGCAACTTTTAACACTCTTAACACCCCCCCCCTCGCCCCGCTCACTGCTCAATTAATGTGTTACAATAACACACATACTTACTACAGACTATAATATCTTTGCACACTGGATTCAGTACAAGCACTTTGCACATCATGTTCTACTTACATTTTGCACTTCTCCCCCCCTTCCTGTCCATAACCTTTACATATGTCCTAATTTCTTTAATATCTGTAGGCAGTTAGTATATATTGTGCATTTATATTTATATTTATATATATATGTGTGTATATATTGTATATTGTAAATTCCATATATTCCACTTCTGTACCACTGTATTGCACCATGACACCAAGACAAATTCCTCGTTTGTGTACAAACTTGGCAATAAAAATAATTGATTCTGATTCAGATTTTACTTTGAAGGCCAACAGTTTCCATTTCTGGTTTGCATTGCACTGTTCAGTTCAGCTCGGTGAGTAGCTGACAAGTGTTTGCAAACAAGTCAGCATTGCCCACGCAAACTACAGGCAATGGAGCTGACCAAAGCAATCGCAAGGGGGTTTTCGGTACAGTACAGTATACCTCTTTGTGACCACTTTTACCTGCCAGCAACTTTCAGCAACCACTCACCAACCAGTCTAGGAATACACATCTTTCCTAGTGACCGGTGGTTGCCAGGAGTCTCTAGGACCATGTGACTGGGGCCTCAGGGGGGTTGATTTGTGTCATTTCTACCTTGCAGAGATCTGTATTTGTTACATTCAATAAGCTTACAATGCAGGGACTCAGTTTGGTGTTAACTGTCTAAAATCCTGTTTCTATTTTCTTTTTCTATTGTAGACTGATTACATGTTGAATAAAAACACTGCTTTCCATGTTTAGTAACACTAAGAAATTTTCCAGATGGTTGAAAGTACCCATAATTTAGAGCCGTCTCATATCGTAAGCATTTTATCTTTCTCTTTGTTAAAGAGAAAAAACAGACCTGCAAACCAGAACTGCTCTAATTACTTCACAAAAAACAGATTGCTTACTATGTGGGCCGTCCCATGTAAATTCCAGGTGTTGGGGTGTGAGGTCTTTTTGTGATGGAGAAGTCCACCCTAATTCTACGCCCATCCAGCTCCATGCCATTGGCTCGTTCCTTTGCCTGGAAGTGAACAAACACATAAATTACATCTGCAGATCTAGAGAATATTTAAAGAACAGGTGTGACAGGCGGTTTTATTTATTATTATTCTTATACCTCTTTAGCATCATCTGTGTTCTCAAAATACACAAAAGCAAAGCCCCTGGAGCGCCTGGACTGCTGGTCATACACAATGCAGACATCCTCCAGGGGACCGTATTTGGAGAAGACTTCCCTCAGATCCCTCTCTGTGGTGTATAAGCTCAGGCCAAACACTCCCAGGCAGCAATTTGGATCTGGATTAGCCTGCAAGTTTTAAAGATTTCAGGGTTTGGATATGATCATGTTCTCATAAAAATCATCCATCAAGCCAATGTAGCTTCTGTTTGTGTAATTTATATAGCATGTACACGGTTGCCAATGTGCCTGCGACGATTGGACATGGGCGAGCGGCTATGGCTTCTGCGCCGACGCTCTCCACTGTATGACCTACTGCGAGATCGGTGATGATAGGATCTTGATCGGGAGCGGGAGCGGCTGTAGTGTCTGCGTGAGCGGTGGGAATGCGACCTGTGGAGAGAGAAACAACCCATATTCATATATGTTCTCTGGGTATTCCCATCTAATTCTTCTGTGAATTTACATTCATTGTCCCCAAGTGTTCATTAAGGCATACACACAATAATATTAGAGCGTGCCAAGGGAAGCATGCAATATTTAAGACAAGTGCAAAAAACTGTCAGATCCTAGTGAAAAGCCCCACTTCTGAAAGTTAAGTTGCCACTGTCATCATCACTAACCCTGAAAACCGCACCGGGTGCGTCTCTGTGACTTCGAGTCTCCAACAACGTTTTGTTCGTTCCTTTGCAGACCTGCACTTGACACCTTGAGCGTTTCAGAAGCAGAGTATTTACTTGACTCGGAGCCTTTTCTTTTGAAAATTGACTGGATTTACTTTGCCATTCCTGTGCAACTTGAAGCAGCTTCTGTCAAAAATAGACCTGGTGCTATTTTGCACGGTGCTGCAGTATGAGAGAGAGAGAGCACTGCCCCTGCACCTTACAAAAAGAAAGAAAAAGAGATCTCTATCCTTGGGATGGGGAAGCAAAATACATCAGCCAAATGCCTTATTGGAGGTACTTTAAGCTGCTCTCTTATTTCCCAAGGGGTCACCACAGTGGATGGATCTGCCTGTTTGATTTTATGCAACCCTCCCATTTATCCGGGCTTGGGACCGGTACTAGGAGTAATAATATTACAGAGATGTGCAGGTGTAATTTTGTGCGTGCCTATCCAATAATTTGACAGCATCCAGGAGGGATGTTTCTGGCAGCTAATTTACTAGTTGTTTAAAGGGGATAATTCTTTTTT